>JAXIVJ010014768.1:0-33489 GCA_036785665.1 Chirona hameri
GCCGCGGATTGCGGCCAGGTGGTGCGCCACGGGCGGCAGCAGCAGCGGCAGCTTCAACAGCACCGTCAGCGCCGGCAGGTACAGGCTGACCTGCAGTGGCGGCGGCGCCAGGCAGCGCGCCTCCAGCGTCTGCGGCGTCAGCGCCAGCACCAGGGCGTGCCCGGTGGCGGCCACCATAGCAGCCCAGCCCAGGCCCGACTGCACGAACATGAACTCGCGCCAACTGAGTGCGGCGCCGACGCTGGGCAGCGAGGTGACGCCTAACACGGAGAGCAGTGAGAGCGCCACCGCGCCCGCCGACAGGAACGCTTCGCCCCGCCAGTGCATGCCACGGTTGAAGACGGCCACCTGCTGGGTCTCGGTGCGGTTGGCGTCAAGCACCACCTCGGCCTCGATCACGGTCGGTGGCTGGTAGGCCAGCGGCAGATAGCGCGGCGACCACACCGCCGCCGACATGCAGGCGTGCATCGCCGCCATGGCCAGCATCAGCAGACCGAGCTGTTTGCGCATGCGGAGCCAGCTGTCAAGCCAGCCGGGGAAGCGGCGGTACTTGGTGCCGCGCAGCAGCTGCAGGTAGGCGGCCAGCACGCCGGCCAGGTAGGTGGCGGCTAGCGCGGCACCGGCCGACATGGCCAGCGCCTTGTTGACGTTCACCATGAGTAGCGGCTGAAAGACTTGGGCCGTCCAGGGTCCGCCGGCCTCGGCCGTCACGCACACCTGGTCGCACAGCAACAGGTAGCCGTAGCTGAACAGCAGCATCAGCAGGCAGAGCAGCGCCGGCACGCGCCACGCCGGGAACAGCTGCAGCGGCAGCAACTCGATGCGCCGCGCCGCCCGCAGGCCGCCTAAGTCCACCGGGAAGAAGCCCAGGTCGGCCACCAGCGCGGCCACGCGGCGCCGCGCTGGCGCCGAGTCACCGGCGACCATCACCTGCTTGCCGCCCTGCAGACCGCGCTCCAGCGCGTACGCCGACACCACGTTGAAAGCCTTGACGATTTGTGCGGCGGGCGCCAGCGCCTGCAGTCGCTCGGCGTTGGATTGGCGCTCCACGTCTGCGGCCGACACGCCGTTGCTCACGTCCACCACCACCTTGCCGGCTAGCTGCTCCAGTGGCAGCGACTCGTAGAAGTGGGCCGGCACGCAGACCACGAGCAGGTCGGAGGCGGCGACCGCCTTCTCTGTGGATACGAGCGTGATGTCGGCGTCCTCGCGCAGCGGTGGCACGCGGCCCGGCCGCCGACTTCCCAGCGTCACACGCCAGCCGCAGAGCGCCGCGCGGCCGGCCAGCGCGCAGCCGTAGTCCCCAGCGCCCAGCACGGACAGGTGACGCTGGTCGGCCGGCTCCTCCCTGGGCTCCGACGGCAGCGGAAGAGCTGGCACGACCTCCGCAAAGGCTGGCTCCGGTGGCACAGGCTCCGCAGGGGCGGGCTCCGGTGGCACGACCTCCGCAGGGGCGGGCGGCGGCAGAGGCAGCGGCTGACCGTACATGATGTTGACGCTGACCGAGTACGGCTTGTCCTCCGGGAGCTTCAGGAGCTCGTCCAGGCTCATGTTGGTGAACTTCTTGTCCCCGGGAGGGCCGAGACTGGGCGCGGCGCCGGCCGGCGGTCGGTCCGCGTCCGAACGCCGTGGTTCGCGCCGGGTCGGCTCGCGGGGCGCAGTGCCGACGTCGGAGACCCGGCTGGTGCGGCGGCCACGGCTGGCGGCCGGCGCGGCGGCCCGAACCGCCTGCGGACGCTGCGCCCCAGCCCGCAACGCGTTCGCTCGGTTGTTGGTATACATGTCGAGTAGCGTGACAGGCGGAGACAGGCGGAGACAGGCGGAGACAGGCGGAGACAGGCGGAGACAGGCGGAGACAGGCGGAGACGGGCGGAGACGGGCGGAGACGGGCGGAGACGGGCGGAGACGGGCGGAGACGGGCAGAGACGGGCAGAGACAGGCGGAGACAGGCAGAAGGGCGGAGATCAGCGGAGGCAGGCGGAGACAGGCGGAGCCATCAGTGTGGGACAACTTCAGTGGTACGGCAACATCCAGCAATCGGAGTCAACCACTACCTGGATCAGGAAGCCGGATGTGCTGATGTCTTCTTACATGCCAAATTCGCGCCGAATAGGGAACCGTTGCCAGACGTCGTCGGCCGTGCTGTTCTGTTTCAGTTATGAGTGTAGACAGGCAGTATCACCCGGCCAGGCGAGTGTTGGGCGCACCTTTGTTTCTGATGCGGATCAAGACCAACAGATTCACACAAACTCGCACGCCCACACGCCCACACAGAGCGGAGCGCGTGCGGAACGCGTGGCCGCCGGTGCAGAACTGGCCGGTCCGGTCCGGTCCGGTTACCTACGGCGACTCGCACCCAACCCCGCTCCGCCGCCCACCGGCCACCCCCTCGCCCATCATAATGACGCACAAGTACCACTTGGCAGTCCTCCGGTCAAAGACCCCACATCGACCGGCGTAAGAAATCAATGGTACTTTGCCCGACGACTTCTTTAGAACCGAATGAGAACAACACTGCAGTGTTGACGCCACTGCACTGGCGTCATTCTCCAAGAATGACGTACGCGCACCGGTCGATAACCGTTTGCCGCCGCTGCAGTAAACACCGAGCTTCTGGCAAAAGTGCCCTGTAGTGCCGTTCCCATGGGAACGAGAGCGTGGACTCGATACCATTTTTTGTTTGCCGACAGCTAATTGTCAGCCAAATAGAATGACATGTCCCATCCATTACGCCCGCGCTGTTGCTTTTCGGGCGCTGCGACGAAAAAGTGAATTGACCATACCAAAAAGTGTACCCACGCTATACACACTACGAAGAACAGGAATTGATCTCTCCAATCGATATAGGTAATTATCTGGCCTTTGGCAATGTAGCGCAAAAAAATATGTCTTCGTAAGGTCACACAGGACAAAACAAACTATTGCCAATGAACAAAATAGCCCTGCATAGAACACAACATGGTCAAACAATACACGAGGGATTCGTGTTGTGGCGTTCGTCCGAGAACGTCTTAACCGTTCGTAATGATCAGGATGCGCGTTAACTGCAGTGTGATCTGATCAGGGCGCGCGTTAACTGCCGTGATGATCAGGACGCGCGTTAACTGCAGCGTGATCTGATCAGGACGCGCGTTAACTGCCGTGATGATCAGGACGCGCGTTAACTGCCGTGATGATCAGGACGCGCGTTAACTGCCGTGATGATCAGGACGCGCGTTAACTGCAGCGTGATCTGATCAGGACGCGCGTTAACTGCCGTGATGATCAGGACGCGCGTTAACTGCAGCGTGATCTGATCAGGACGCGCGTTAACTGCCGTGATGATCAGGACGCGCGTTAACTGCAGCGTGATCTGATCAGGACGCGCGTTAACTGCCGTGATGATCAGGACGCGCGTTAACTGCCGTGATGATCAGGACGTGCGTTAACTGCAGCGTGATCTGATCAGGACGCGCGTTAACTGCCGTGATGATCAGGACGCGCGTTAACTGCAGCGTGATCTGATCAGGACGCGCGTTAACTGCCGTGATGATCAGGACGCGCGTTAACTGCCGTGATGATCAGGACGCGCGTTAACTGCAGCGTGATCTGATCAGGACGCGCGTTAACTGCAGCGTGATCTGATCAGGACGCGCGTTAACTGCAGCGTGATCTGATCAGGACGCGCGTTAACTGCCGTGATGATCAGGACGCGCGTTAACTGCAGCGTGATCTGATCAGGACGCGCGTTAACTGCCGTGATGATCAGGACGCGCGTTAACTGCAGCGTGATCTGATCAGGACGCGCGTTAACTGCAGCGTGATCTGATCAGGACGCGCGTTAACTGCCGTGATCAGGACGCGCGTTAACTGCAGCGTGATCTGATCAGGACGCGCGTTAACTGCCGTGATGATCAGGACGCGCGTTAACTGCAGCGTGATCTGATCAGGACGCGCGTTAACTGCCGTGATGATCAGGACGCGCGTTAACTGCAGCGTGATCTGATCAGGACGCGCGTTAACTGCCGTGATGATCAGGACGCGCGTTAACTGCCGTGATGATCAGGACGTGCGTTAACTGCAGCGTGATCTGATCAGGACGCGCGTTAACTGCCGTGATGATCAGGACGCGCGTTAACTGCAGCGTGATCTGATCAGGACGCGCGTTAACTGCCGTGATGATCAGGACGCGCGTTAACTGCCGTGATGATCAGGACGCGCGTTAACTGCAGCGTGATCTGATCAGGACGCGCGTTAACTGCAGCGTGATCTGATCAGGACGCGCGTTAACTGCAGCGTGATCTGATCAGGACGCGCGTTAACTGCCGTGATGATCAGGACGCGCGTTAACTGCAGCGTGATCTGATCAGGACGCGCGTTAACTGCCGTGATGATCAGGACGCGCGTTAACTGCAGCGTGATCTGATCAGGACGCGCGTTAACTGCCGTGATGATCAGGACGCGCGTTAACTGCCGTGATGATCAGGACGCGCGTTAACTGCAACGTGATCTGATCAGGACGCGCGTTAACTGCAGCGTGATCTGATCAGGACGCGCGTTAACTGCAGCGACAGCGAAGGGAGGATAGTTTTTTTATTCAGTAATTTATTTTGTCAAATTTATGTATTAAAGTGTAGTATGAACATGATTCTGAGCTATCCAAGCATGTCTCCAGTCTTTCTGCTGCCCCACCCGCCCTCAGTCTCTCCACTGACCCCAGCCCACCCTCAGTCTCTCCACTGACCCCAGCCCGCCCTCAGTCTCTCCACTGACCCCAACCCGCCCACAGTCTCTCCACTGACCCCAGCCCGCCCACAGTCTCTCCACTGACCCCAGCCCGCCCTCAGTCTCTCCACTGACCCCAACCCGCCCCCAGTCTCTCCACTGACCCCAGCCCGCCCTCAGTCTCTCCACTGACCCCAGCCCGCCCTCAGTCTCTCCACTGACCCCAACCCGCCCACAGTCTCTCCACTGACCCCAGCCCGCCCAGTCTCTCGACTGATCCCAACCCGCCCACAGTCTCTCGTCTGACCCCAGCCCGCCCTCAGTCTCTCCACTGACCCCAACCCGCCCACAGTCTCTCGACTGACCCCAACCCGCCCACAGTCTCTCGGCTGACCCCAACCCGCCCTCAGTCTCTCCACTGACCCCAGCCCGCCCTCAGTCTCTCGACTGACCCCAACCCGCCCACAGTCTCTCGACTGACCCCAACCCGCCCTCAGTCTCTCGACTGACCCCAACCCGCCCACAGTCTCTCGGCTGACCCCAACCCGCCCACAGTCTCTGGACTGACCCCAGTCTGCCCTCAGTTTCTCGCCTGACCCCAACCCGCCCCCAGTCTCTCGGCTGACCCCAACCCGCCCTCAGTCTCTGGACTGACCCCAGTCTGCCCTCAGTTTCTCGCCTGACCCCAACCCGCCCCCAGTCTCTCGACTGACCCCAACCCGCCCACAGTCTCTCGACTGACCCCAACCCGCCCTCAGTCTCTCGACTGACCCCAACCCGCCCACAGTCTCTCGGCTGACCCCAACCCGCCCACAGTCTCTCGACTGACCCCAACCCGCCCTCAGTCTCTCGACTGACCCCAACCCGCCCACAGTCTCTCGGCTGACCCCAAACCGCCCACAGTCTCTGGACTGACCCCAGTCTGCCCTCAGTTTCTCGCCTGACCCCAACCCGCCCCCAGTCTCTCGGCTGACCCAACCCGCCCTCAGTCTCTGGACTGACCCCAGTCTGCCCTCAGTCTCTCGTCTGACCCCAGTCTGGCCCAGTCTCTCGATTGACCCTAGCCTGTCCTCCAGGGGCGGATCCAGAAAATCTTCAAGGTAGAGGGGGGGGGGGGGGGGTCATCAATTGCAGTGGTGCCCCTACCTATACCCAAATCGGAAAATTCAACGGATTTGGTCCGCTATATTTTAAGGGTGCCCCTATTTCAGCATTTTTTTTTTGTAAATGACAACGTTGGCTATAGGTATTTGCAATATCAGTCGTACCCTTTCTATCATTTAAAGTGCCGCGGATGGTGCTAAAATATATTATTTGTACAGTCAAGGGCGGCCCCAGACGGCTGATGAAGAATTGACCAAGAGGGAAGTCGAGGTTCGTGACCAGGGGGATTGGAAGCCGCGTTGTTTACGAGCAGTAAATCTTATGCATGCGATCAACTATTATTGCGTCGCGAAGCGGCGGCAAAATGTGAGGTTTTGAGCGTGTTGGAGAACTAATTTTGCTATTGGAACCAGCATGCAGGGTCAAAACGAGGAAACATGTCTGGAGAAAAAGGTGGTGTCAAAAGACATGTTCCCCCCCCATTTAAGGCCAAAGGTGGGGCCATGACACCCATATCCCCCACCCCCTGCGGCCGCCAGTGTGTACAATCTATATTAGACCCTTTTGTACTGGAAAAGAACACTGATTGATTTGCGCCGCGTAGCGGCGCGGATTTGTTTTGCTTTATTTGTTTTTTGTCTGGATAACTAGGGCCTACAAAATCGAAAGGTTCTATAATCTATATGTATCAGCCCAAGGCGGCCCTCAGGGCCCTTCGAGTCCGATACGTTGCCTCTGGTATAAAGGCACGTTGGTGCCCCTTCATAGCCCATGTGACGGGAGGCATGAAGGGACATTTTTTTTGGCATAATTTATCAATTTTTATTTAGCATCATTTCGCGATTTTTTTTGCTCTCCTGCGACCAATGCTTGTGATTTCATGGCGATACCAGACCATTGCTTTCCCTCCTGGATTCAAGGAGGCACAGTTCCCCTTGCCTCACAGTGCCGTCTACCGTAACGATGGTGCCCCTGGCACACCGGCGCGGTGGTGCCCTTGGTTCACCAGCGCGGTGGTCCCCTGGTACACCGGCGCGGCGGTGCCCTTGATTCAAAGAACAATGAATCGGCGCGATTTTTTTTGCTTTATTTTGGTGGTGCTGTGCCCCGGCCCGGTGGTTCCCCCACGGCGAGGTGGTGCCCTCATGGCCCAAGGGGGGGGGTCATGACCCCCGTGACCTCCCCCTGTATCCACCACTGCTGTCCCCAGTCTCTCCACTGACCCCAGCCCGCCCACAGTCTCTCGACTGACCCCAGTCTGTCCCTCAGTCTCTCGATTGACCCCCACCCGTCCCCAGTCTCTCCACTGACCCCAACCCGCCCACAGTCTCTCCACTGACCCCAACCCGCCCACAGTCTCTCCACTGACCCCAACCCGCACACAGTCTCTCGACTGACCCCAACCCGCCCTCAGTCTCTCGACTGACCCCAGCCCGCCCACAGTCTCTCCACTGACCCCAACCCGCCCACAGTCTCTCGACTGACCCCAACCCGCCCCCAGTCTCTCCACTGACCCCACCCTGTCCTCAGTCTCTCGCCAGGAGTCGTCTCACGATGACCGCTCATTCGCCTCTCCGCCGCCGCCGAGACCTGGACCTGGATGACTTGGATGACCTGGAGGAGGAATGGCGCGAGCGCTGGGAGGAGTTCGGCGGCCACCACGGGGCGGTCATCTCCACCTGGGTGTGGGTGGGCGTGGCCGTGCTGGGCCTGGTGATCCTCATCGGCTGTGCGGCCATCTGCTGCTGCTGCTGCCGACGGCAACGACGAGGCAGGATCCTGCGCACCAAGCCAGCCGCACAGTGAGTATGGAGAGATGGTCAATTATCAATATCTGTGCACACTTCAGGGACATGGGCGGATCCGGGGGGGGGGGGGGGGACAAGGGGCCATCCCCCCCAAACAAAACAAAACTGAAGTCAGCGAAAAATTGACAAATTTCCTGATATAGAAGAAAATCTAAGCAACTTCTACTAAGAAAAGTTGGTTTAAAATCAGCTATCAATGTATAAGCAAACGAAATCCAATGAGTTTTCAGAATTGTGTGAGACTTTTGGGGATTTGCCCCCCAAAACCACCCGTTCTGGATCCGCCTATGTTCAGGAATCGGCTCGGTGGCATGGCTTGGTGGTCCAGCGGATTACTGAAGTTGTGCGGGTATAATTGTCATCGCAGCAGCATTTTGTTCTTTTGTCCAAGTTAAAATTAATTTTCTAAACAAAACCAACTATTGGTAACTGGTAACGGTCTCTCTAGTAACTGGTAGCTCTACCACGGTCTCAGGAACAATATTTTCAAATTGATTTATAAATACTTTGAAATGTTTTGTGATATGTGGTCTAATGTAGCATCACACATCACCCGCCGCTCGCCCTGAGTTGCCAGGTTACCCGCCGCTCGCCCTGAGTTGCCAGGTTACCCGCCGCTCGCCCTGAGTTGCCAGGTTACCCGCCGCTCGCCCTGAGTTGCCAGGTTACCCGCCGCTCGCCCTGAGTTGCCAGGTTACCCGCCGCTCGCCCTGAGTTGCCAGGTTACCCGCCGCTTGCCCTGAGTTGCCAGGTTACCCGCCGCTTGCCCTGAGTTGCCAGGTTACCCGCCGCTCGCCCTGAGTTTCCAGGTTACCCGCCGCTCGCCCTGAGTTGCCAGGTTACCCGCCGCTTGCCCTGAGTTGCCAGGTTACCCGCCGCTCGCCCTGAGTTTCCAGGTTACCCGCCGCTCGCCCTGAGTTGCCAGGTTACCCGCCGCTTGCCCTGAGTTTCCAGGTTACCCGCCGCTCGCCCTGAGTTGCCAGGTTACCCGCCGCTTGCCCTGAGTTTCCAGGTTACCCGCCGCTCGCCCTGAGTTGCCAGGTTACCCGCCGCTTGCCCTGAGTTTCCAGGTTACCCGCCGCTCGCCCTGGGCCCGGCCCCTGGGTTTGCAGGTGACTCATTTACGTAGTCCCCACCCAGTCATGCAACTAGGCATGCCGTCATGCCAAATGTCGAACGGCGTGCCGCCGCTGCCCCCGCTGCCCCCGCTCTGAGTGGTTACCATAAATGTGCCGCTTCGCGTGACAGGTATCGGAAGGTGTATCGTCCTGATCAGACAGGTAGTGTAGCGTCCTGATCAGACAGGTAGTGTAGCGTCCTGATCAGACAGGTAGTGTAGCGTCCTGATCAGACAGGTAGTGTAGCGTCCTGATCAGACAGGTAGTGTAGTGTCCTGATCAGACAGGTAGTGTAGCGTCCTGATCAGACAGGTAGTGTAGCGTCCTGATCAGACAGGTAGTGTAGCGTCCTGATCAGACAGGTAGTGTAGCGTCCTGATCAGACAGGTAGTGTAGCGTCCTGATCAGACAGGTAGTGTAGCGTCCTGATCAGACAGGTAGTGTAGTGTCCTGATCAGACAGGTAGTGTAGCGTCCTGATCAGACAGGTAGTGTAGCGTCCTGATCAGACAGGTAGTGTAGCGTCCTGATCAGACAGGTAGTGTAGCGTCCTGATCAGACAGGTAGTGTAGCGTCCTGATCAGACAGGTAGTGTAGCGTCCTGATCAGACAGGTAGTGTAGCGTCCTGATCAGACAGGTAGTGTAGCGTCCTGATCAGACAGGTAGTGTAGCGTCCTGATCAGACAGGTAGTGTAGCGTCCTGATCAGACAGGTAGTGTAGCGTCCTGATCAGACAGGTAGTGTAGCGTCCTGATCAGACAGGTAGTGTAGCGTCCTGATCAGACAGGTAGTGTAGCGTCCTGATCAGACAGGTAGTGTAGCGTCCTGATCAGACAGGTAGTGTAGCGTCCTGATCAGACAGGTAGTGTAGCGTCCTGATCAGACAGGTAGTGTAGCGTCCTGATCAGACAGGTAGTGTAGCGTCCTGATCAGACAGGTAGTGTAGCGTCCTGATCAGACAGGTAGTGTAGCGTCCTGATCAGACAGGTAGTGTAGCGTCCTGATCAGACAGGTAGTGTAGCGTCCTGATCAGACAGGTAGTGTAGCGTCCTGATCAGACAGGTAGTGTAGCGTCCTGATCAGACAGGTAGTGTAGCGTCCTGATCAGACAGGTATCGGAAGGTGTACTCAGTCAGGAAGGTGTAAAGGAAGGTCACTCAGTCAGGCGAGCCAACTGGCAACTCACTTGACCTGTTCATAGAGGTCTTCAAGGTCGTGGCAGAATAGGAGCTTGGAGAGCTCAAGGCAATTGGTAGACATATGATTCTCTGGGATTGTTTGTGAATTAAGTAAAATGGTTCGATGATGATGAAGTGTAGTAGTTATGTTTCGACTTTGGTCACATTCCATTCCATTTTATTTGTTCGTCCTTGAAGGAGTTTTTGTTATGAGCACGAAAGGCATGGATTCATCGCTACATTGTATCGGTTTCTGCCTGGGAGTTGTATTTCAAAAAACAAAAACAGATGACATGCGCGTGAAATTTGCGTAATTTTCTCTGGATGCGCGATGCCGTAAAATGGGGTGAAGTGAGCCAGTGGGATGAAGTGAGACAGCGGGGGTAAAGTGAGCCAGCGGGATGAAGTGAGACAGTGGGGTGAAGTGAGCCAGCGGGGGTAAAGTGAGCCAGCGGGATGAAGTGAGACAGTGGGGTGAAGTGAGCCAGCGGGGGTAAAGTGAGCCAGCGGGATGAAGTGAGACAGTGGGGTGAAGTGAGCCAGCGGGATGAAGTGAGACACAGGGTGAAGTGAGCCAGCGGGATGAATTGAAACACAGGGTGAAGTGAGCCAGTGGGATGAATTGAGACAATGGGGTGAAGTGAGCAAGCGGGATGAAGTGAGACACAGGGTGAAGTGAGCCAGCGGGATGAAGTGAGACACAGGGTGAAGTGAGCCAGCGGGATGAATT
The DNA here is from genome assembly GCA_036785665.1 of Chirona hameri. Lineage (NCBI taxonomy): Eukaryota > Metazoa > Arthropoda > Thecostraca > Balanomorpha > Balanidae > Chirona > Chirona hameri. The sequence goes on from JAXIVJ010014768.1 coordinate 10,643, forward strand.
GAAACACAGGGTGAAGTGAGCCAGTGGGATGAATTGAGACAATGGGGTGAAGTGAGCAAGCGGGATGAAGTGAGACACAGGGTGAAGTGAGCCAGCGGGATGAAGTGAGACACAGGGTGAAGTGAGCCAGTGGGATGAATTGAGACAGTGGGGTGAAGTGAGCCAGCGGGATGAAGTGAGACAGCGGGATGAAGTGAGCAGTAGGATGAAGTGAGACACAGGGTACACATATTTTTTATTTATTCTCGTCCATTTGTTAAATGAGTAAGAAGGGTCAAACTACTACCATGTGATAGGAAATTAATCATTCAGCACTCATATGATCGGAAATACAATTTTACCCTCAAAGGTCAAAACTGTAAACCGAGCAAACCAATTGTGAACAATTGTGAACAATTGTGAACAATTGTGAACAATTGTGAACAATACAAATCCTGAAACTTTTGTCTGTGCAGTTCATGTTAACAACGATATTTGCATGAGTTGTCCTACCAATACAATTATGATGAATTCGGATATTGCACAAGTGCTTGGTGCTTAAATGTATCCATTCTCAGAGTTTTATGATCAATGTTTGCAAATTACTCACTTGTCTGGAGGTAACGAGTGACTCTCATTCATTGCTGAGCTTAAAGGAAATAGTTCACTTTGGACATTTTTACCCAACACGATTTGATTATATTTTTTAATACAATTTATTTATATATTGTCAAAAATGGCCTTATATCGCGCCGATTCAGGACAGAAGGCCGTAATTTTGTATTGTTTATCAAAACTATATGCATACTCTCTGAGTCAGAGTCCTGACGTCTCGCGAATGTAAACAATGGCTCAGCCAATCAGATTCGAAAGTAGTCGCGTAAAGATAGACTCGCATTGGAGATGTGCCAACCGGCGGCCGGCGATCGCTTGCTAGCACCAGCTGCAAGCTGATTGGTTGATGGTATAGCCTCAAAACTGCTATCTCAGTTTAAAACTAATGTTGAAGGTGAACTATTTCCTTTAACTCGGGTCAGGCACGAACAGTGTGTTTGGTATGTATGGAAACCCTGATTATTCATCTGATTTGTCCATCCCATTGACTATGCCCCGCAGACTCGAACTAAATTCCCTGTGCAAAGCATTGTGTGACGATTGCCTATAGACTGAAGGGCCCAGGGCTGGAGTCAATACCCCCCCCCCCCCCCCCGACTGCAACCCATGTAGGTATGGGTGTACTCTCTTCGTACGCGAAAATAAAATACAGGGCTGGGACGTTACAACCCATTACCTAATTATTATTGTTCGAACTGCTAATTATCATCCTGAAGTATGAAGCTCGACAAAAGTTGAGCATCCACTTATTGGTCCATTTTGCTTAGCCATAATTTGGGCCGCATGATTTAAATGCGTGTTATCGCTGTTTGAGTATTTGCTGTGGTGGTTGTCCGGTCGGCCGGTGTGAGCCAAAGGACGGTGAACTTTGCCGGTCCAAAATGTAAACAGTTTGATTCGGATGCCAGTTTTTCAACGGCATAAGATACTTCGCTCAATTTGTGACAGATAGCTATCTTAAGTTTAACAATCAGCCGGCAAACGAACAAACCAGACGACAACCGGGAGGAACGTACGTGTTGGCGTTACGTACGACGGCCGGCGGAAATCACCGGGTGGTCAACTTTGTCGACCCATAAGTTAAACAGTTTTAGTCGGATTGCATATTTCGCCACGGCATCTGATATCAGATGTTCGTTCTGATACGGTTCGTTCTGATACAGTTCGTTCTGATACAGTTCGTTCTGATACGGTTCGTTCTGATACAGTTCGTTCTGATACAGTTCGTTCTGATACGGTTCGTGTTCGTCGCTCAGTTCGTGGCAGACAGACATCTGAAGTTTAATAATCAGCCGGTAAACAAAGAAACCGAGGGAGAAAAAGACCCTCGGTTTCTCTAAAAGAAAAGTACGTACGCGCTAACCCTACGTAGTCGACCGGCCGGCCGATTGCGTGACTCTCGTCCACGTCACAACAGCTGCTGGGTCGTTGCAGTTAAATTACGCGTTGTCCCCATTTGTTTTCGGCCGGAGCGTTCCACCTGGTGTACATAGCCTTGATATCTTCCTACTGACGATGCTGTGCCACCAGACACAGTCATGTTTCATGCTTGCAAAAATAGCTCGTAATATGTCTCGTTTAATGACGGCTCCTGGTCCCATTTCATATTAGCTTGCTGTGTTATGTTCTGTCCGGTGCTGTTGGTCATTTACATTTGCTGTTGATTGACGCTAAGTGGAATTGACTTCTACTTCAAATTAAGTTTTTGTTTTAGCATATTTGCCTCTGTCGTTTCAATACCCCGGCAGTGATAACTAATTTCTGCTCCGTCTCTGTCTTCAGAGTTCCGACGATCTCCGTGACTCACCCGTCCACGGCTCACATCACGGAGACGACGAGCACCACTCATCAGAAGGCTGCGTCCTCGCCGCCGCCGCCCCCGAGCGGCTACCCGCACCCGCCGCCCGCCGGCTACCCCGCCCAGCCTGCCGGCTACTACCCCTACCCGCAGCCGGCGCCGCCCTACACCCCGGCCGGGCCACACGGCATGCCCCCGCCGTACGATGCCTACCACCAGCAGCCGGCCTATAACCCAGGCTTCCAGCCCGGGCCCGGGGACGTTGTGACGCCGATGTGAAGAGCGGAAGGAAATGGCAGATCCGGGGACGTTGTGATGCCGATGTGAAGAGCGGGAGGAAGTGGCGGACCCGGGGACGTTGTAACGCCGATGTGAAGAGCGGCAGGAAATGGCGACCCGGGGACGTTGTAACGCCGATGTGAAGAGCGACAGGAAATGGCGGCCCGGGGACGTTGTGATGCCGATGTGAAGAGAGCAGGAAATGGCAGACCCGGGGACGTTGTCGCCGATGTGAAGAGCGACAGGAAATGGCGGACCCGGGGACGTTGTAACGCCGATGTGAAGAGCGGCAGGAAATGGCAGACCCGGGGACGTTGTCGCCGATGTGAAGAGCGACAGGAAATGGCGGACCTGGGGACGTTGTAACGCCGATGTGAAGAGCGGCAGGAAATGGCGGACCCGGGGACGTTGTGATGCCGATGTGAAGAGCGGCAGGAAATGGCGGACCCGGGGACGTTGTAACGCCGATGTGAAGAGCGGAAGGAAATGGCGGAACCGGGGACGTTGTGACGCCAATGTGAAGAGCGGGAGGAATTGGCGGACCTGGAGACGTTGTAACGCCGATGTGAAGAGCGGAAGGAAATGGCGGACCTGGGGACCTTGTGATGCCGATGTGAAGAGCGACAGGAAATGGCGGACCTGGGGACGTTGTAACGCCGATGTGAAGAGCGGCAGGAAATGGCGGACCCGGGGACGTTGTGATGCCGATGTGAAGAGCGGCAGGAAATGGCGGACCCGGGGACGTTGTAACGCCGATGTGAAGAGCGGAAGGAAATGGCGGAACCGGGGACGTTGTGACGCCAATGTGAAGAGCGGGAGGAATTGGCGGACCTGGAGACGTTGTAACGCCGATGTGAAGAGCGGAAGGAAATGGCGGACCTGGGGACCTTGTGATGCCGATGTGAAGAGCGGGAGGAAATGGCGATAAATCGTCTGTTCGCGGTAGCTGAGGATACGATTTTAAATGATATCGTTATGTGATGAGGTAGAGTAAAGCACGGAGCGGCGAACGATGTGTGGAGACCCGTGCAGTGTTGGTAGTGCAGTGTTGGTGGTGTTGGTGGTGCGACTGCACGACAGTTGATGCGTAGAAGGAAAGTGAACAGAAGAGAAGCTGAGTTTGCTATCCAGAAGAGTGGTGCTCTCGACTCTCGACTCTCGAGTCAACCACCCGAGAATAGCTTCCATACTACCCAGAAGAGTGGTGCTCTCGACTCTCGACTCTCGACTCCGAGTCAACCACCCGAGAATAGCTTCCACGATGTACCGGTTTTTGAAGGAGGCACTGAATTTGCCCTTGGTTTGTGATGTGTATTTGAATCGAGGCAGGCGGGAAGTGAGTTTCTTTTATGGACATATTTGTCACATCATTCCGATTTGATTTCATCCGTGTATCGTGTTTTTGAAGAATGGTGACCGGTGTTTTTAGAAGTGTGCATGAAGTCAGTGTCATTATCATCAGCCTTCATAGTAGAGTGGGAGCACGCAGTCACGCACAGAAACAAAGACCACCCATTTTTATACTCTGGTCCAGTTTCTAAAGAGGAGCTAGAGCTAATATAATTAACAACAAATAACAATAATTGATAAAGTAACTGAAGTGTTTTAATGTTAATGTTAACCGTTTAATGTTAACTGTCTACGACTAACAACGAGTCCTTTTTAGCAGAATGTTAACAACTTTAACCTTCAGATTCATACAAGTTGTTTGATGTTGAATACAAGATAAAAGACAATGTATGTACTTCGTACTTCGTACTTTCAGAGAGTTTGATGACAAATCCTTTGATTTGTCGGGCTATGCATTGCACCAGGGGGACAATATGATCGCATGCGCTGCTAAATTTAGCTCAATTGAGGAAGAGCCTTTCCCCATCTGCCATTTGGTAGGATTCGTCTCATAATTGTAGGTGGGCACTGGATATCGGATAAGGGCGAGGAAACAGCAACTTACACAGCATCATATAACAAGCGGAATGCTAATCTGTACAATTTATTGCTTTTCTCTGTTTGTTTTTTTAAGCTGGAAAATGGAAGAACAAGAGAGAGAATAAGTAAAGCTGCTGTACAACACTGCGATGGTGGCTGTCAAGAGAACTCGGGACATAGCGTTCCACTAGCCGGAAGTATCGCCTAAACCACGCGAGGCGGGCACACGCGAAGTAATGATGACTGTACTTGGCGCTCACTGGCTCGCACTTTCACTGGCACGCGAAGCTATACCCCGCGTTACCTTGAAAGATCCGATCAGAGTGAACACGAATGAGGTGTTCACGAATCAGAGTGAACACGAATGAGGTGTTCACGAATCAGAGTAAACACGAATGAGGTGTTCACCGTATATGGTCAATGGCCATTACTTGCTCTGAAAGTAAAGATCGACAATATCCTTATCGACAATATCCTGCTCGACAATATCCTGATCGACAATATCCTGCTACAAATTATAGAAGCTTCAACTCGTCTCGTCACCAACATGTGAGTGGCATTTGCATCGAGAGCCCTTCAGTTTTAACCCTCCAGGCTTCCAATAAAAAAACAGTATCGGTCTGTTGTATTTAAAAGCACGAATCAAAGGTTCAGATACTCCATAGCCGGCTAATATCCATGCTTTCATATTTAGGTCGGGTCGGGTCGGGTCGGGTCGGGACGATCGCTTGCTCAGTAGACCACCTGTGCTTGGGCGGGGCGCTGCTGACTATACTTCAGCTCCAGCTCGTCCCCCACCTTGTCCACCACGCTGACGACGTAGTCCAGCTGCTGGCGGGTGTGGGACGCCGAGAGACAGAAGCGGGCGCGCGCCGCCGTCAGCGGGGTGGCCGGGTACGCGATCACTGCAGTCGCCACGCCGTGCTCCTTCAGGCGCCGGTACAGCGCCGCCGTCTTGCTGACGAAAAACGACATCAGCGGCACCACCGGAGAGTCGTCGTTGCCGTACACGATGAAGCCGAGCTGGCGCAGCCGCTGGCGGAAGTAGTGCGAGTTGCGCGCCAGTGTGTCGATCTTACGCCGGCCTGTGTCGGTGCCGTCCCGTCCCAGAATGATCTCCATGGAGGCGATCACCTGCTGCGACACGCACGGCGGCATGGCCAGCGCGTAGGCCGCCGAGTGGCTGTGCGCTCGCAGGTGGTCCACCAGCGCGCGACTGCCGCCGATGTAGCCGCCCGCCGCGCCGAAGCTCTTGGTGAAGGTGCCCATCATGATGTCGACGTCGGTAGGGTCGCAGCCGTAGTACTCCACCACCCCGCGGCCGGTGGGGCCCACGGCGCCGATACTGTGAGCCTCGTCCAGGTACAGGTAGGCGCCGTACTTCTTCTTGAGGCGGATCACGTCCGGCAGCAGGACGATCGACCCCTCCATGCTGTAGACGCCCTCCACGACGATGAGCACCTTCCTCCAGCGGCGCTGGTCGGTCAGAGCGGTGATCAGCTGGCGCTCCAGGTCCGCCATGTCGTTGTGGGCGAACACGCGGATCTTAGCGCCTGACAGTCGCAAGCCCAGGATGATGGAGGCGTGGTTCATCTTGTCGCTGATCACCAGGCAGTCCGGCCCCACCAGACTGGGAATGTTGGTCGAGTTGGTGGCGAAGCCCATGCCGAAGGTGATGGCGTCTTCGGTGCCGAGGAACTCTGCCACGAGCGACTCGAGGCGCACGTGCAGCCGCTGCGTGCCGGCCTCCTGGCGCGCGGTGGCGGCGCCGACTCCGTACCGCTTCGTGGCCTCCTCCGCCTGGTCGGCGCACGGACCCAGGCCGCCGAAACCCAGGTAATTGTAGGAGCCGAGGTTAATGTAGTTCTGCGACTCGCCGGTCAGCGTGAACCGGGAAGAGAGCTTGTTCTCGAAACGACGCTCCATCAGAGATACCTGTCGGTTGACGTGTACTCGTCAGCGCAGCGCGGCACGGCACGACAAAACACGAAATTACACGACATAATACGACATGGCATGACACGGCACGGCATGGCACGCACGACATTACAAAATACAATCTCAGCCAGTGGCGCATCTAGGCTTCAATTGTTTTTTTGGTGGTGGTGGTGGGGGCAACAACATTCGTTTGCCTACCGTTTTTTTCGTTTGTGGGGCAATTGCCTATTTTGCCCCACTGATCTCAGCTGTCCCCACCGATCTCAGCTACACAAAACCGGCAGCGTGTTTTCCACTCCCCACCCTGGCCCTGCCGGCTCTAAGCACGAACCATCCCCACCTCGACCTTTCTGGTTCTGGGCACGGGACCATCCCCACTCTGGCCTCGCTAGCTCCGAGCACGCACCATGTTGGTGGCGGCCGAGTCGATCGGGTTGCAGAAGCAGTCTTGCCAGCGGCGGAAGATGTTGCGCGCGTGGAAGCCGCCGAAGTCATCAGTGCGGTACAGCGGCGTGTATCCCTCGCGGCCGGACTCTCTGTCGCTCGGCGGCGCGATGTACTCTGGCGAAACACAGACCAATGGTTGGATATTTGGTAGGCATTTGTTCTTTAGTCCGGGTCATTGCTATAATTAAGACACAGTTACACGATGGTAAAATTTAACGGCATCGTTCGAAGAGTAGGTACCCAGTATTAGTACTGTACAGCACTACTGTAAGTACCTACTGTAAAGCACCGAGGAAATTAATATCGATTGTACGCCGAACAATCTAGTGGTTGCCACCGTCTGACTGTTAACTACGGGGGCTGACAACCCCCTCCCCCTGAGGTTTTTCTTGAATAACTTTTTATACATGCGGCGCATCTTGCTGAAATTTTCAGTAGCTAAGTTTACAACAATTATACGTATGTTGTAAAAATTTAATTGAATTGGTCAAGCAGTTTGGGAGGTAATCATATCTTGATGACGTCATGTTGGTGGAAAAACGATAAATATTTGAAAAATCGTAGAAAACAAAGTTTTAAAGCAAATTGCAAAGACAATTCACCAAAGATACAAAATGGCATTCTCTTTAAAATGGAAATCTCGGATGTCCAAAATTTTGGGTTTTTAATCCCTAAAATAAACCAAAAGTTTTTTTGGGAAAAATCACCACAAAATCAAAATTTTCAAAGATGTTAGAAAAACCGGAATACATGTGAGAGAACTGAGTATGGACAATATCCAAACCAAATTTCAAAGCAATATCTCTAATTTTGACTGAGTGATGGCTCTCTAAGTGTAAGAAACTCATGACGTCATTTTTTTAAAATAGCTTTTTTACTTCTTATTTTTGTGTGACAAGATATGAACAAATAATAACCTTTTCTGTATTTCTGAGACAAAACTGGTCTAGGAACATGCCTTTTTATTTGCATTTATCAATTTCTAATTTTGAGGTTTTCTGACAGAGCAAAATGTTCTGGACGTGGTCGATCCGAGGTCATTCACTTGACCTGGAAGGTCACCCGTTGACCTGAGACCTAAAAAGCGCATACTGTTTGATTTCTCTCATGACAGGCAACATGCTGGTTCTTACCGCATTGCTCTAAGTTGCTTGGTTTGGAAGTTAACAGGGGGTGCTGTCAGGCCCCCCTAGGGCGAAGGTGAAAAAAGCTCCCGTAGTGCGAGGGTTAATAGGTAGGTATAGCACCATATTTATTTACTGCAGATGACGTAATAAGTATAGCACCATATCTACTTCAGATGACGCCGTCAGGCGTGGACAGGTAAATAATTGTCCTCCTTATACGAGGGCATGAGAAAATGAACAAATCATCGATGTGAAAGGAGCTTTGAACTTTAGACCGTATGACATTATGTCATAATCATCAAATATAAAGAATACGATCAAATATCACTAGCTGGCATATCGACTAATCTCGAGAAGGAAGTTTACCTTTGACGTTTCCCACAGTCTTCAGAACGTTGATCGCGAGGTTGACAAAGAACTCGACCCGCGGCGGGGCTGGCTCGAAAGTTTCCTGGTTGTACTGCCGCAGTTCCCTCTTCTGCTGAGGAACCTGGACAGGCTCAGCGGTGGTTGTGACCTCTGCAGACTGGAATGAGAAAAATGTCAGCGGAAAATTATTAGGCATGTCTAACCGTGATTTTAGCCTTTATGCCTCAAGCAGTTCGGAAAGGATAAACGGGATTTGCTAAATTGCATGCTTCATCATGAATATTAATTTAAAGAACTTTTAGAAACAAAAAAGCGGGCCTTTAGTTGGTTGGAGTGAACGTTTTATTGTCTACTTTTACCTCCCATTTCCCTCAATATTTTTTGTCTGGCTTAGATATCTTGAATGCATTCCTTGGCGAATTTGTAGGCCATACGAACTTTCATGATATGTAGCGAAAATAGTTTTTTTTCAGGCAAACACTCATGTGCTTGTCGAACAGTAGGTAGGTACCTTTATGTCGAGGTCTTCCACCTCCCTTTCTTTCAGCTCCTTCTCTTCCTCTACCTCTTCCTCCTTCTCATTCACCCATTCCGTTTCCTCTTCCTTGTCCTGACCCGTCTCCTGGACTGCCCGCCCCTCCTCCCAGAGCTCAGGGAGCTGCTCCGTCTCCTCAGAGCCGGCCAGCGCCGCCTGCAGCGCCCTCTGTGCCGCCCGCTCCTGCTTCAGTGGCGCTACCTGTGCCGGGTCCGCCGGCGCGGCCACCAGCTCCAGACCGCTATCGGAGCTCTCGTCTCCAGACTCCGCCGAGCCGGCACCAGTGACGTCATATTCGGACAGCACAGAGCAGAGAGAAATCTGCGACAGCTGCCGGCCGTACCTGCGGGGACGCGGAGTGTTATGGAGCAGGCACACAACCAGAGGGGCAACCAGAGGACAACCACGAACCAGAGGACAACCAGAGGACAACCAGAGGACAACCACGAACCAGAGGACAACCAGAGGACAACCAGAGGACAACCAGAGGACAACCAGAGGGACACCAAGAACAACATGGCACGGTCTAAAGCAAACCTATTTGATGAGATACTCATATATCTATGACTCCTTGATGCTTACAAACAACTGATGTTAAGCTTAGGCACCCAGCTACTCCAAGAGTTGACAGCAAGTCCAAGTTCTTGCGACTTGCTACTCTCCTCGGTCGTGCACACTACACCCTGCGACCAGGGTCAGGTCAGCGGGCACACGGCACCCTGCTGACGAATCTGTGCCACCCTCCCGTGGCGAGACCGACTGACCCTGCCGACAAGGCGGAGCTGACCGAACCCAGCGAGCTGAGCGAGGCGAGCGAGTCGACTGTGTGCGTCGGCCGGGGGTCGGCGGGCAGCGCCGGCGCCTGCTCCGGCTCCACGGCGCGCTCCTCGCTGGTTTGCGGCATGTCTGCTGGGGAGAGAGAGAGAGCGAAAGAGCGAGCGAGAGAGCCGGCCACGCGCACCGCACCGCCCCCGACGCACACGAACAGGTCGCTCCCTGGCCGCCGCCAGCCGCCTTTACACCCGACCCGAGCCGCCCACAGCTGCAGGGGCGCACTCAGCGGGGCAGAGGCGTCCAGTGGAGAACAGGAGCTGCTGGAGCTTCCATAGCTTCTGAGCTTAGAAACGAGCCGCGGCTGCGGCTGTGACGGTGCTCAGCGGGAACCGGAGACCGGTTTTAGCGGTATAATTATACTGTGAAGATAAATGACCGGGGAATTTTGCAGACGGTAGAGATGTCCGTGTATCCGCCGCTGATTGGTGCGTTAATTTGCCGGCATCTGCTGCGACAGGTGAGGGTCGGGGTGGCTAAATTAGAGACATTAGCACGGGCATGTGTCCGTCTGAGCTCCGCCAGCCTAGCGACCATGAACGGGGCTGGCGCAGCTGTGGCAGACAGCTGCGCAGCTCATATGATGATGACACCGGCCGTCCTCAGTACGGCCGATTGGTGTTTGAGACCTGGTGAAAGGGTTAAACGATCACCAGCTCTGCAGTCCCCAGCCATCCTCGTTAACCTACAAAACACTGTCCGTTAGTAGTTCATATATGGCAGTTACATGTTTATAGCTGCTAATTATGTGAGAATCGACCGTCAATCCTGGGATATAAGTGCACGGATTGACGTAACGTTTACAAGTGGTGTCAAGGGTGGCCGGTACAGTGAAAGTCAACCATCCTCGAGAAGATCGCGTCGGTAATTTTGCGGCTTGGAAAATACATCTTTAATTTATTGTAGTATTTTAAGAGCCTTAGCAAATTTAGCCTGCTCCAATGCCTTGCACCGTTCGAACTTCATGTCCAGGGCCTAACTGGGCTAGGAGCAGTCGGCTGTCCCGAAATCGTCCCGAAATCGTCCCGAAATCGTCCCGAAATCGTCCCGAAATCCCGACATCGTGTAACATGCCAAGTGGAGCGTGTCGTTTATTTCTTCGAGTGCTGAACACGGAACTCTTAGTTAGGGCTCGGTGAAGTGAAGGCGTCCTGGTGACTGGCCGGAGGGGTCACCAGGACAGGCCAGTCCTGGTGACTTCGAGATGGTGCTGCTGCAAGTACAAAAAAAATAAAAGTCGCAAGTAAAGTAACAAGAAACTTAAAGTCGCAACTCACGCAAGTGAAGTAAGACACTAAAATCTTTAGAAAGTAACAGTCAATTTGTTCTAAGGCTTATCTTTTTATATTTTTATATTTTATATTAGTATATTATGTATTTTATTCAGGTGCGTATCCAAGGGGGTTCCCCGGACACCCGCGGGTACCCTCTTGAGCTGAAGAGCCCATTTTATTTTTGTATAAAGGCCCTAAGCGGTCTTAGGGGTGTCAGGCTGGCCAGACGTACCCTTGGTCGATCTGATGGACGATCGGTCGGGCCACGGGGGCCCTCAGTCACCCTAAAGGGGACCTCAGTCGGCCTGAAAGGGCCCTCAGTCGGTCTGAGGAGCCCTTAGTCATCCTAGGATAGCCCTCGGATGGCCTGAGGGGCCCTCGGTTGGCCTGAGATGGCCCTCGGCCGGCTTGAGGGTGCCCTGGGTTTACATGAGGCTGCCCTCAGACCGCCTGAGCCCTGAGGGACCTTCTGTCGGTCTGAGGGGCCGTCACTCCTCAGTTGGACTGAGGGACCATTGGTCGTTCTAGGATGGCCTTCGGATGGCCTAGGGAGGCGCTTGGTTGGCCTGAGATGGCCCTCGGCCGGCTTGAGAAGGCCCTCAGTCGGCATGAGAGTGCCCTCGGTCTGCCAGAAGGGCCCACAGTCGGCCTGAGATGGACCTTGGTCGGCCTGAGATGAACCTTGGACAGTCCAAGTGGCTCTCGGTTGTCCTGAGGTAGCCCTCGGCCGGCTTCAGGGGCCCTTGACCGGCTGAGGGGCCCTCAGTCATCCTGAAGGGCCTTCAATGGACCTGAGAAAGCCTTCGATCTGTCTGGGGGCCCTTGGTCGGTCAGAGTGGCCTTCGGTCGGTTCAAGGGGCCTTGAATCGGCCTGAGGGTGCACTCAGCCGTCCCTGGTGACCTATCGACCCGAGGGAGACTTTGATGGGCCTGAGTGGACCTCAGTCGGTCTGAGGGTGCTCTCGGTCGGTCTGAAAGGCCCTCAGTCGACCTAAGGGGCACTGAACCGGCCTGAAAGGACGATCGGTCAGGGTGAGGGACCCTCGTTCAAACTGTGGCGTCCTCGGTCGGTCTTAGATCGCCCTTGGCCGGTCTGTGGTGGATCCCTGCTAGCCCCTTCAAAACCGATCTTCCGAGGCGTCGGTGGGCCCAACGAACCCACAGAGGTCTCTTTTAAGAACCGTTTCAGAATGTTTCAGTTCCAGAATATTTACGTTCCAGATAAGAACCCTTCCTTCATGACTTATGATCATGACTTAAAAACATGCTGGATGTGAGATGAACTTTATATTTTCATATAATTAATAAACTAAAAAACATGACCTTTTCCTCGAAAATGTGAAAATCCAATGTTATCCAAATGTTATTATTATGTTGTAATATTTCGGCCACAGGCCTTTATCAAACAGTCAAACTGACAAACTGTGGCCGAAATATTACAACATAATAATAACATTTGGATAACATTGGATTTTCACATTTTCGAGGAAAAGGTCATGTTTTTTAGTTTATTAATTATATCAAATATGTTCCTCGCACAAGCACTAAACTTTATATTTTCATTATAAAGTGAAACTTCGATCTTGTGTTGAGATAAACCAAATCCCCCTAGGTAAGATTTATTTGAAGATATGAGCTCTTCTCGCTTTGGCGAACCTCTTGGTATGTCAAATTGTCATCAGTAAGCAAAATACAATATTTAAGCAAATATTTTGGCCAAAAAGTGAGGGGACATGCCAGCTGGCGTCCCCTGTTCTCTTACGCCTGCTATATATAACACCTATATGTTATCATGGTGTGCCATACCCGGCACTAGCATTCGAGGTTTAGTTCGATCAGCTGCCAATAGGTGGAAGCACCGTCGCTAACGCCGTTCTTCTCACGATAGGGCGTTACTGTTTTAAACTAGATCTAGTCTGGTTGGTTCATTAAATAATAAACTTTGAATTCAGTTACAATGATCTTTTCGAAACGTAAATACACTATGAAAAAATGTGAAACATTGATTTCTGTTCCTTTGAGTGTCAATAAATAGTCTGAGTTACAAAACAAAACTTGTCCATTCAACTTTCTAGTCAAAACTATATCTTGGAAAAACAACTGAGAGCCTTCTAGCGGTTTGCGATGTGACGCACCTGGCGCGTTCGTTGTGCATGTGAAGTTACTGTGGTCTGGAGGGGGCACCGTCACTGGTCGGAGGGGCGCCGTCACTGGTCGGAGGGGCACCGTCACTGGTCGGAGGGGCACCGTCACTGGTCGGAGGGGCACAGTCACTGGTCGGAGGGGCGCCGTCGCTGGTCGGAGGGGCACCGTCACTGGTCGGAGGGGCGCCGTCGCTGGTCGGAGGGGCACCGTCACTGGTCGGAGGGGCACCGTCACTGGCCGGAGTGGTGCCGTCACTGGCCGGAGTGGCGCCGTCACTGGCTGAAGGGGCGCCGTCACTGATCAGAGAGGCACCAGCTTTGCATGGGCGCCTTGGGTCCAAAGGACCAGGTCATGCCCTGAATGACCGCATACTCGGTACGCCACTGTCTATCCTTCTTCTCACACTAAAGGAGATGTAACACTAAACAACACCAGCGTATAAGTTCAGATCAAAGCCGATGATACCACTGCCAGTGAAAATGACAGTGGAATGTTGCAGTGGAATGACGGAGGTAATGGCGTCGCCACGGCTTCCGAGTTACCAGGGACATATGTCAAATTAGTAGGGACAAATCCAAGTGCACGTGTACTTTAACATGGGACCATATTAGGGATGATTGCAAATTACTAAGGACAATGTCCCTAGTGTCCCTAGTGGTGGCGACGCCCATGGCCGGAGGACTAACGTGTTAAATTTAATGAGTAAGTTTCGTTGGTGACATGTGACCGAAATATTCTTGTTTGGTGTTACGAATTAAGGTTTGATAGCAATCCTAGCGATCGTCAACCTAAAACCCAACGAAATATTTACCGTCAAGCATTCTCAAGTGCATGCACATCCGCGTTAATCTTAGAACAAAAAAGATCTCTGCAGTTGTCCAAATACAAGCGCGTAGTGTTTCACGAAAATAAAACCCACGAAATATTAACTATTTTGTTTTCAACCTAGGTAAATGATGTTAAAATTGATGAGATGTTCCTTACTCATCGCGTTCGAGAGTGTTATTCGTCCTTAACACTCGCAGTGGAGAGGGGGGGGGACTTCTGTGCCCCCCACATTTTATTCGTGAATAGCTCAAAAACGAAGCGGAGCAGGGCGGTGTTTTTTTTTGCGCGACATTAACGCCAACTCAATAGCCGGATTTTTTTAAGCAAAAAACAGAAGAAAATCGGTCGATACATTTTTTAGTTATATGGATTTGCAGTCCAAGATGGCGGCCAGAATTGAGGTCGGCAAAGCCATATCTTCGGAACCAACAGTCGGATCGAGATGATTCAAACGCCATTCGGTAGACAATGTCAATGTTCATCCCCGAAAATAACTTTGGACATAATCCTGGTGACCTGTGACGTCACAGAGGTCAAATTTACAAAATTGTGACATTTGGCGAGATTTGACCTTCGTGACCTCGTTTGACCTTGAAGATATTGACCGAAGGTCACACAACTTCAGAAAATGTAGATCGTCATAGCACCTACCTACCCTGCAAGTTTGATCGTTCTAGCTCTCATAATTTCGGAGATATTAAGGGGGGGGGGGCACTAAAGTGTCCCCCCCCGTCCACTCTGCGTGTTAGTGGCATACCCCTCTCCACTGCCCGTGTTAATTGACAACCATTGTTTACGCTAATATAAGAACCAGCTAACATCTGCGATCAGTTGTAAGCGAAGCATTGCATGCAATCAGCCTGGTAAAGCGGCCACGGTATCGAAGGTGGAGGGCTGAAATTTAAATGGCATGGTAATAGAAGTGACTTCTCTCAGGAGGCAAAGAACATTTGTTATATCATCCTTACTTTTTAAGATATGTTTGGTATTGCGCCGTCGTTCACCCTAAATCAGGCGATTTCCCGAGATTTAACCTAGGAAATAAACCAATAATTTGCTCTTAAAATGTCTAAGGCTGCGTCGGCGGTGGTGTCAGGTTTTTGGCAATGGTGTAGAATGCTAGAACATTGCATAATCTAACAGGATCCAGAGCAGTGTTCGCCACGGGCCCACCAACCCCCAGCCCGGCCCGGCCCAGGCCCATGAACGCCAAGCCCAGACCCGGACCAGGCCCGGTCAAATTCATAATATTGAGGCCCAGGCCCGGTCCGGCCCGTTCAGATTAAGCATATCATTATTTTCACAAAATTTGCAATCATTATCCTAGCATATTTATGTTTATACTATAAATGTGAAACAATGAACCAACTATGCCAACCAAAAAAACAAACAGCCACAGCAACAGTGTGTTGCTGTGTAAGTGAACTGTTGGTTAAAATATTTTTGAGCTCTGACCTGAGCTTGTGCGACGCGCGCATTACTTCAAAATTGTCAGGCCCAGGCCCATCCAGAGCCCAGTGATCTCCTTAAAGTTGAGGCCCGGCCTAGGCCCAGCCCAGGCCCAGCCCATGACCCATAGGGTCAGCCCGGCCCATGGCGGACTCTGATCCAGAGAACATAATTGTTACTCCGTACAGTTTTTATGCTAGACTTCGAAATGTGCAGTTTTATGCCGAAAACCCAATGGCAGCAGGCCCGGACGGGCGCTCCGCCGCCCGGCGCTAGTTCCGCGTATGGCACCCCATGTTTGGTTTATTTATCATATATTGTGTTCCCCAGGGGCGTAGCTTCTCCAGACAAGTAGGGGAGCTGAGATGGGGAAAAAATGTTTAAAGTACCTTCAAAATCCACAAAATGCAGATTTCTCCCGGATTTGAACCACTTCTTTGTCAAAGTTGGGAGAGGAGGGGGGGGGGGGGGGGGGTGGGAGGGCTGAAGCCCCCCAGCTGAATAGGAACCCTACGCCCCTGGTGTCTGCATTCATGATGTTAATATTATATTTTTGACAGTGCTGTTTTAAAATGTGGTAGGTGGCTCGACGGCACCCACTAAATCAATTGAGTATTCAGAAATGTCTTCGATAAAAAAAGCGGTTGCGCTTCAATAAGACCTCTGTTCGGGCAGAGACAAACTAACGTCCAGGGTCAGATCAGACACATAGTTCATAGACTGCTTCCCGTCTCTCCGGCGCGGTGACCTCCACACGTAACCAGCGCCACAAAAGCCGCCCGACAGCCACAATCGCTGACAAACGTCGGCGTATTTCCGCACATCGGTCACGTCCTTGTCACGTGGCCCTCCCTCCGCACACCACAATCGGCGGGTTTTGTTCCGTTCGCCCCCGAGCAGCTGCTGACAGCGCATTACGTCATTAGGTCTGCCACCGAGACGTCCGGGGTGGCCACATGGCGGGAGTGTCCGGCGTCCGGGGCCGCCGCAGCGTCCAGCGCTTCGGTACCAGTCTCCGGCGTTTAGGTTCCAGTGTCCGGGCTGCCGCAGTGTCCGGCGTTTAGGTTCAGTGTCCGGCGTTTATATACCACTGTCCGGGGGTGGTGTCCTGAGCCGCCGCCGCGTTCGGCGTTTATATGCCGTATGTTTCTGTTATAACACTGTCCTGCTCCCGGCTCGGTCTCGGTGACCGTGGTGCCTCGGGCGCCGTGACGTGTGAGTCACGTGACCTGGCTGAGGTCAGCTGTCAGAAGCCATTATTATAAAACAAAATCGAGCCGCTGGCGCGATTTTTTACAGAATGTCCTCAGGACTGACAATGTGTTATGTTTGGGCAGTGTGAAAAATACCTGCATATTATTTCGCTTTGCTGCTACATTTCCGAGGCGCTGTTTCGACGCTAAACATCTCCCGCGCCGGGTCCTGAGGTCATTCTTTTTATAAAAAATCGAGCCACGGCTCGATTTTTATTTATAAGAATGGCCCCAGAGACCACCAGAACCCGCTACCAGAGACCACCAGAACCCCGCTACCAGAGACCACCAGAACCCCGCTACTAGAGACCACCAGAACCCCGCTACCAGAGACCACCAGCACCCCGCTACCAGAGACCACCAGAACCTCGCTACCAGAGACCACCAGAACCCCGCTACCAGAGACCACCAGAACCCCGCTACCAGAGACCATGTCAGAACCCCGCTACCAGAGACCACCAGAACCCCGCTACCAGAGACCATGTCAGAACCCCGCTACCAGAGACCACCAGAACCCCGCTACCAGAGACCATGTCAGAACCCCGCTACCAGAGACCACCAGAACCCCGCTACCGGCGACGACACCCGGCGCGGCTCGGTGCGGCGCGGTGCGGCGTGGTGCGGCTCGGTGCGGTGCGGTGCGGCGTGGTGCGGCGCGGTGCGGCGTGGTGCGGCGTGGTGCGGCGCGGTGCGGTGCGGCGTGGTGCGGCGCGGTGCGGTGCGGTGCGGCGTGGCGCGGCGCGCGACAAAAAGCGTTCACAGTGCCGGCGGTAATCTGCGGCATCCTGTGGCCGGTGGGCCTGCCCCCGCGTATTAGGAGCATCCTGTGACCGTCCAAATTACAGACCACCTAGGTGCGAGGGGAGGGGAGCATTCACACTTCGCACGCTATGATATAACACAGTCGCGGCAGAGGCGTATGGTTTCAGTCGCTCATGCTTTATCATGTGTTGAAAGAAGGCAATTTGCAAGATAAGCATGCCCACACTTTTCGGGTGCAATAGTTCGTAATCAAGTGTAATAAGGGTGCCAGAATACACCGATTCTTTAGGTAGGCTGTCTCTCACCCATTGGCACAAATCGATTCAACAGCTTTAAACTTTGTAACGGTAAACGGACGCATTCATCTAATTGCATTATAACGTATATAGTGTACATTCAATACAAGCTGGCATCGCCTGGCATACAGGCAGGATGGGGGTAGTTGCGGGGGAGGAGAGCGGGAGGGGGGGGGGGGGGGGGTGGGGGGGGGGGGGGTGGCGGTAGTTGTGAGAAGGGCGTCGGTGGTCGCGGGGGAAGTGGTGGTGTTTACCTGTTCCCGGCACGTTCGGGCAGGTCCTGACAGGAGACTGCGGCGGTCCTGGCCAGCCGCTCGTCCGGCCGTCCCCAGGCGCAAAAACATAATCAAGACGTTTAACTTCAAGCTCGCTCGTCGTGGTTACCACAAGGGCGAATTTGCCGGGTGCGGAGGGCCGGTTTGGCCCTTGCTGCCGGTGTGCCCGAGGCGCCGCCTCCCGCTCTGATTTATGGGAAGGGTGCAGAGGCGGCGGGAGGCACGGGAGGCGGCGGGAGGCACGGGAGGCACGGGAGGCGGCGGGAGGCCGGGAGGCACGGGAGGCGGCGGGAGGCACGGGAGACGGCGGGAGGCCGGGGTTCAGGAGGCGACGCACAGTCCTTCGTGCCGCCACTCACCACCACTGGCCGGGGCCGGGTGTGACGGAGCCAGGTCATGTCGCCTCGGTAGTCAAACCACCGGAATAGCACCCCGCCCTCCCTGGTGCAGCGTGATGCTGAGAACTGTTACATCGCCTGGGGCTTTCTAGTCGTGCCGTCAGCCAGGCTCGTGCTATAGAGCGCTCCGAAGCGAGCCGTAAGGCGCTCACGGGCCGGCTCGCTCCGTCAAAATAAACGGTCCCCGCCCGCCCCTCGCATTTCCATGACAATGGACGGCGTAGCTCATCTGCGCCCGCTGATAAATATCTCAATTACTGTTGTTCTGAATTTGTAGTCTTAATGAGACAAAGGGCTGGGTCGGCCGGCGGCCAGGCGCCCAGAATAGAGCTGCGGCCCCGCCTGCAATGTACGGCCGGCGGCCGGCACTGTCCCGTTAGACGCACTGCACCGCACTAGCCGCCTCTGTCGGCCGGACGGGGTGCCGCCTCTGCTGGCCGGGTGGGGTGCCGCCTCTGTCGGCCGGACGGGGTGCCGCGGCTCTGTCGGCCGGACGGGGTGCCGCCTCTGTCGGCCGGACGGGGTGCCGCCTCTGCTGGCCGGGTGGGGTGCCGCCTCTGTCGGCCGGACGGGGTGCCGCGGCTCTGTCGGCCGGACGGGGTGCCGCGGCTCTGTCGGCCGGACGGACGGGGTGCCGCCTCTGTCGGCCGGACGGGGTGCCGCGGTTCTGTCGGCCGGACGGGGTGCCGCGGCTCTGTCGGCCGGACGGGTGCCGCGGCTCTGTCGGCCGGACGGACGGGGTGCCGCCTCTGTCGGCCGGACGGGGTGCCGCGGCTCTGTTGACCGGACGGGGTGCCGCGGCTCTGTTGACCGGACGGGGTGCCGCGGCTCTGTCGGCCGGACGGGGTGCCGCGGCTCTGTTGGCCAGACGGGGTGTCGTGGCTCTGTCGGCCGGACAGGGTGCCGCCTCTGTCGGCCGGACGGGGTGGCCGCCTCTGTCGGACGGACGGGGTGCCGCCTCTGTCGGCCGGACGGGGTGCCGCCTCTGTCGGCCGGACGGGGTGCCGCCTCTGTCGGACGGACGGGGTGCCGCCTCTGTCGGTCGGACGGGTGCCGCCTCTGTCGGCCGGACGGGGTACCGCCTCTGTCGGCCGGACGGGGTGTCGCGGCTCTGTCGGCCGGACGGGGGTGCCGCCTCTGTCGGCCGGACGGGGTGCCGCGGCTCTGTTGACCGGACGTGGTGCCGCGGCTCTGTTGACCGGACGGACGGGGTGCCGCCTCTGTCGGCCGGACGGGGTGCCGCCTCTGTCGGCCGGACGGCGTGCCGCCTCTGTTGGCCGGACGGGGTGCCGCCTCTGTTGGCCGGACGGGGTGCCGCCTCTGTCGGCCGGACGGGGTGCCGCCTCTGTCGGCCGGACGGGGTGCCGCCTCTGTCGGCCGGACGGGGTGCCGCCTCTGTCGGCCGGACGGGGTGCCGCGGCTCTGTCGGCCGGACGGGGTGCCGCCTCTGTCGGCCGGACGGGGTGCCGAGGCTCTGTCGGACAGACGGGCGCCGCGGCTCTGTCGGCCGACCGGACGGGGTGTCGCCTCTGTCGGCCGGACGGGGTGCCGCCTCTGTCGGCCGGACGGGGTGCCACTGAGGTACTGGAGGCGGGTGAAGTGATCTGATGCTGATGTCTTCACTAAGCGCTTTGTGTTGAAGTCTCTATTTGATGAAGGCGACGTGCTATTGTTAAATCTTTCTCCGATCGAAGGCCCTGTAAAACACATGATGGACTGTTGAGATGTTTAGCAAACTGGATGTTTAGCTAGCTTTCCTGGATTGTTTAGCTAAACTTAGCGACAGTATCATCATTAACAAATGTCTACAACGCTCACATATTTATGTTGACAAATACTTTGTGAAGCCAGCTGTTTCCGGCATGAACTGTGCTGCAGCAGTCAGCAGTGTATCAGCCGCTTTCAGCACAGCGCTGATTACCTGCTGGGAAGGCCAGCAGGAGCCGCACACACAGAGCGGCGCATCGCTCCAACCTATCCCTTCATTACCACCCCCCCCCCCCCACCACCGACCCTCCCATGCTACCTGGAGGGACGGACCCCACCCAGGGAGGGGAGGGAAGGGAGGGGGCGGTGGGGGTGATTAGGAGGCGGTGCCCCATGATGTCTAAGGCGAGTTGTCTCAATTCCAGTCAACCTGTATTTTCTCAGAGAAGAACCTTCTGTCAGCTCGCGTCGCGTGTATTTATAGAGTGTATCGCCAATGTGAGACAGGCATCAACAGTGATCCCAGCGCGAACAGCTCATCACGTCACGATGAGGGAAATTAGTTTAATCGAAGTGGAATTGTCGCAAAAGAACAACACGGTTGGTGCGATATCCGCGAGAGACACGCCGTCCGGAGGGGGCATTAAGTGACTGGCTCGGGTTAGGAGAGGCTTTACTGTGGCAACCACAGCTCGGAGAGATGCTCTATCACAGCAGACATCTCTGCGTTTGCATTATCTCGGGAGATGCTTACAACACCCGACTGTGGCTACTCCATTGGATGTATATTACCGACTGTGGCTACTCCATTGGATGTTTATTACCGACTGTGGCTACTCCATTGGATGTTTATTACCCGACTGTGGCTACTCCATTGGATGTATATTACCCGACTGTGGCTACTCCATTGAATGTATATTACCCGACTGTGGCTACTCCATTGAATGTTTATTACCCGACTGTGGCTACTCCATTGGATGTTTATTACCCGACTGTGGCTACTCCATTGGATGTTTATTACCCGACTGTGGCTACTCCATTGGATGTATATTACCCGACTGTGGCTACTCCATTGAATGTATATTACCCGACTGTGGCTACTCATTGAATGTGTATTACCCGACTGTGGCTACTCCATTGGATGTTTATTACCCGACTGTGGCTACTCCATTGATGTATATTACCCCGACTGTGGCTACTCCATTGGATGTTTATTACCCGACTGTGGCTACTCCATTGGATGTTTATTACCCGACTGTGGCTACTCCATTGGATGTTTATTACCCGACTGTGGCTACTCCATTGGATGTTTATTACCCGACTGTGGCTACTCCATTGGATGTTTATTACCCGACTGTGGCTACTCCATTGGATGTTATTACCCGACTGTGGCTACTCCATTGGATGTTTATTACCCGACTGTGGCTACTCCATTGGATGTGTATTACCCGACTGTGGCTACTCCATTGGATGTTTATTACCGACTGTGGCTACTCCATTGGATGTTATTACCCGACTGTGGCTACTCCATTGGATGTGTATTACCCGACTGTGGCTACTCCATTGGATGTTATTACCCGACTGTGGCTACTCCATTGGATGTTTATTACCCGACTGTGGCTACTCCATTGGATGTGTATTACCCGACTGTGGCTACTCCATTGGATGTTTATTACCGACTGTGGCTACTCCATTGGATGTTTATTACCCGACTGTGGCTACTCCATTGGATGTTTATTACCCGACTGTGGCTACTCCATTGGATGTGTATTACCCGACTGTGGCTACTCCATTGGATGTTTGTATGTGCCATATCAACTGCACGATGTCAGAAGGAGAAGCCTCTGAAACACTTCACGAATCATTGTATGTTTTGCAATGATGGCATTACATATTTGACTGCTTCCCCCCTAAGCCGATGACGTCAGAAGTTGATGCAACAGGAGGTCGGTCTTCTTTGCTCCAGTATAGTGCACCTTGAGCATAAATGACCTCGTAAGTTATAATGCCTGAACCGTTGAAATGCACCTACCACTTAACGTAACTTTGATAAATGAAATACACAGATATAAGCGTGGTCATTCAGATAAATTTGAGCAGGTTGTGCTGTTATATTCGGGGCGGCCCGTTAGATCGGCGCTGCCGGACCTTCTGAGTTCTGACTGCCGCGCTGTGCCGCCGTAGGATATGTGGTTCTAACTCCGACAGGCCCCATCTACTGCACCGGCCAGCCATCAAACACAATTCATACCACTGTCAGGAAATATGATAGCCGAATAAAGTTGATATAATGAACGGCGATGCGATCGAGTCGACGTATTTCTCTGTCGGTCCAGTCGCGGCGGCAGTGTCTCATCTGCGGCAGCCACCGACTGCCGATCTGGGATCGAATAAAGATAGCCTAATGTCGGAGTTAATCTCGCAGGGACCCGGTACGCCGCCTCTGAAGGTAATCCGGGGTGCAGTGACAATAATATGTCAGGCGATTAACGGGCGTCTGGTCCGTAACGGCACAGCTGACACTGAACATTACAATACCGTCAGTAATGGGCATCAGCAGCCACCCACGACGGCAGCCCGGTCCTCCCTATATGCAGCATGGGCTATCTCAGG
>JAXIVJ010014769.1:5000-7500 GCA_036785665.1 Chirona hameri
TGCGCCCAAGCACCCCAAACCGACTGCTCGTCTTACCCGGCTACAAGATCAGCCGAGTTGATCGACCCGATAGCAGCGGCTACGGTGGGGTCGCCATCGTTACGAAAACCAACATCACCTCAGTAGCGTTGAAGCCAAGCGCCGCTCCGCACCCTGGCAGCCAGCTGGAGTCCCAGTGGGCGCTCCTCAAGCTGGATCACAACCGCCAGTTAATCGTCTGCTCCATCTACCGACCACCCCGCCACACTGCCGGCTCTCTGCGTGCCGACTTTGCCGACCTGGAAAATCAGCTACAGCGAGTGTTGATCGACCATCCCAAGGTACCCTTTATCATCTGTGGTGACCTGAACTGTGACCAACTAAAAGACCATAGTTTTCGTGCGGGCCAATATCTCCGTGATTTTCTATCTGACTACTCTCTGGATCAACTTGTAAATGTGCCCACCTATACTTCGGGATCACTCTTAGACGTCTGCATCGCTAAAAATAAGGAGCTCGTTCTTGATTGTCGTGTGAACCACTGTCATTATAGCCCACATAAATTCGTCCACGTAGAAATTGACGTCCCTAAACAACGTAAAAACCCTACCGTCATCCAATCCCGCTCTTTTAACCGAGTAGATGTCGAGGCCCTCCACCACGACCTGATGTCCGCTGATTGGGATGATGTGTTCAGTGCCGGGACCGTTGATGATATGTGGAACGCGTTTTTGGCCCTATTTTTACCCATTTATGACGACCACGCGCCTCTAAAAAACGTGACTATCCGTAACCCCACCGCTCCTCCCGTCTCGTCTGCCACCCGTCAAACCATGGACCAGCGCCGCGCTGCGCTGCGGCAATTCGGTCGAACATCGGAAAATTACAAAGATCTCAACCGTTCCGTCCGTGCGGCGGTGCGAAGCGACCGACGTATCCAAATTCAAAGGGAGATCAGCGAGCGTGGTCCGAACAAAGTGTGGCAATGTTTACGGACAGTAGTGGCCGGCAAAAAGGACAGCCAGTGTGTCCAACCAGACGTGCCCGCTGACGATCTAAATTCTTTTTTCGTATCCGTTGGTCCAAATATCCGCCTCTGAAATCCGTAACCAGACCGCAGTACCTCAGTTAGTTGTCCGCCTCCCTCGTGTCGGTGCCTGCGGTTTTAAACCTAGGCGATAACGATTGGGGAACTCGGTTGCACAGTTTTCAGCATGCGTAACTCAGCCGCCTGCGGTACTGACGGTGTGTGCATCCGCATGCTGAAAACTGGCTTCCCAGCCACCGGCGACATCATCCTGGGCATATTATCAATACATGCATCACGAAATCAGACATCCCCGCTCAATGGAAGCATTCTATAGTTCATCCATCTTCAAGTCTGGCAATCCATCTGACCCCACCAACTTTAGACCCATCTCATTGGTTCCTGTCATCATGAAGGTTGTAGAGCGCGTTATCCATCAGCAGCTCTATAACTACCTCTCTCAAAATCATCTCCTGGCCTGCACCCAACACGGTTTCCGCCCCCGGCACTCCACTGAAACTGCGCTTCTATCTGTAACGGACCGTATCCTCGCCGCCACCGACAGGGGGGAAATCTCAATGCTCTGCCTTATCGATCTTAGTAAATGTTTCGACGTGATAGACCACAAACTATTGGTAACTAAATTAGCAGCGCACGGCATTGACATCTCCTGGTTTGCTGCCTATCTTCAGGGACACACACAGAGTGTCTCCCTGAAGGACGGGTCCGGAAGCCGTGTACTGTCGCGTCCTCTCCCCAATACTAATGGGTGTGTCCAAGGCTCCGCACTGGGCCCCCTGCTTTTCACAGTGTTCTCTATGACCTTTCTTTGTGCTCTGACGACGCCTCAGTCATCCAGTACGCCGATGACACCCAACTGTTGTTGGAGATGGTCCGCCAAACAACCTCAGTAGACTCATCTCGCGCATGGAAGTTTCTCTCACTTCACTCGATGGCTGGTTTCGTGCGAACGCCCTAAAAGTTACACCACCAAAACTCAACTAATAGTTTTCGGAAGCCGTCAAAATTTACGCAACATGCTGACTTCACTGTCTCTTTCCGTGATCTCTGAGTTAGTGCCATGTGCGCAGGTGGGGATCTGGGTGTTGTTTTAGACGGCACTCTATCCTGGGACGATCACGTATCGGACCTCAGCCGCCGCTGTACGGGCCTACTAAACGGTCTCTCCCAAATTCGTCATTACATCCCCGACGGTGTCATCAAAATTTTGGTAATATCACTCGTCATGTCGCGCGTCCAATACTGCCTCACAGTATATGGCAACGGATCTCAAAAGAACTTTGATCGGATTCAGAAAATTCTAATTTCGCAGCTAGAGTTATTTCGGCCGCCGCAAATTCGACCACGTCTCTGATCTCCGTGACCAACTCCGCTGGATGACTCCCAAACCATGGCTGACTTCCAAACCTGGTCACCGCCCACAAGGCCATACAGCGTGGAGAACCGAGGTTCTGGCATCCATGTTTACATCAA
>JAXIVJ010014769.1:12500-27500 GCA_036785665.1 Chirona hameri
CCGCCATAGGTGCAAAGGTATTACAAAAACAGATCTAATAACGTTTGAGGCGAGGCAAAAATAAATTTTAAGAAATTGTAATTCCATTTTAAGGAGTCTGGGGCTACCCGCCGGTCGGGCTACCCCCCAAAATACAAAGCTTACGGAAACGTCAAAAAATATACCTTCGTTACTTTTATCAAAATGTGTCCCTTTTAATGCTTATACAGATAAAATTGCAATCACCTAGTACTGTGTTTATAGTCCAATATGAGAGTAGCTTCCACAGCTTTTTGAAACATCGTCAAGAGCTTCGGTGGTCCCCCCCCCCCCGTTATTAGTGCTATTATTTGTTCTTTCGTATATGCCTCTTACGAATCTATCCACTTCCTACATGAATGATTAAGGAATTGCCCGTTCATCGTGACATTCTATTCAATCCGTTTTTGTCAGTCAGCAAAGCACGTTAAAATAACGCACACGATGACGATAATTGCGTTCACCTGAGATAGGACATACGCTACGGGCCTGGCCTTGCCCGCCCGGCCCTGAACTCGCGGTTTCTCGGCTCTCTGCGAGCGTCATGCCCCAGAGGGCATTGACCCAGCTGACCCGGCCCGCACGTTCAAACCACGTGACCATTGCCTAACGCTATGCCTTTACGCAGGAGTCCCATTCATTCAGCCGACCTCCACAAATCCCAGTCGCGCAGCTGCTTCGAGAGCGCTGATTGGTCGCGTGAGGTCATGGCTGGCTGGGGCATCATAGGCGTATGTAGGAATTAAGTTACGAACTTAAACGATAGATGGCTCTGAAGATTGTTCGCAAATTGCAGAAAATTGGGACGATTGGAAAATACAAAAGTGCGATTCATATTTAGGTAGACAAAGCCGCGACCAGCACATCAAATTTCAAACGATTCGCCAAACGGTTTAGGAGATATAAGCGATTTGCTGACTAGCCACTATTACCTGCCATTACTTTTGCAGTGACCTGTACCACAGCGCGTGGCAGTTGGCACACGCAAACGTCGAAAAGAACAAACATCATTCTTGATCAAAAATGGCTTTATTAATCTAAGCATTAATTACGAGCGAGCGCGAAGCGCTCGCTCGTCCTTCCGCGGTGTCTGGGAAAAATCTGATTATGAGCGGCCCGGCCCGACCCGGCCCGTGGCGACCTCTCAGCCCCCACTTTCCCACAAGTCAAAGGTGAGTGCCTCTGCACGTGCGCACGTGCGCACCTTTTTTGCCTCTCAGAAACTACTTGCCCGATCGAGTTGAAATCGCCCATACATTTCTTCCGCGCTCGCTCGTTCATCGCCAACTACGGCGCCTTACTGGTTTATACGATGAAGCATGCAGCGCACAGGACGTACTCCCTTTTGGCGGATTCGAGAAAGGAGAACATGAACAATTTAATACAACTTAATTTTTATGTTGGCATGCATTGAGGCCTGGCAATTTTTCTGGAGAATTAAAAGGACTAAAAGGACTATGTGTTACTACCATGTGTGCTCCCTTACCGTTTCATATTTCGACCCTGTTTTACCTTTACCAGATATATATTACCTATACTGGTGTATATGGTTTTATATGACTCGCATGATTACCGAGCGGGAGCGAAGCGCCCGTTAGGTTTCCCGTCAACTTACTAGACAAATTTACATTTGACCCGGCCCGAACGGGCCCGAACCGGCCGTACAGACGCTTTTCGGAAGCTAATAACTTTGCAACCACTGCTCCGATTGAGATTGGGTTTTCACCATTGGATAGGACCATCAAATCAATTTTGATTTGTGTATGGTGCGTTCTGATATGGGTGGTACCACAGCGCGTGGCACATGCAACTGTCGAAATGAACAAAAATCATTCTTTATCAAAAATGGCTTGATTTATCTAAGCATTAATTTATACGATGAAGCATGCAGCGCTCAGGACGTATTGCCTTTTGGCGGATTCGAGAAAGGAGATCATGACAAATGTAATACAACTTATTTTGTATGTAGTTTGTCCAAGGGAAGCAACAGATGCCGCTCGGTTGCCGCCGATTAAGACGTTTTACTGGTTTAGATGGGAGATATTGTCCGCTGCAAATTTTAGTTTTGCTTGACATTACAAAGTTGCCCGAGGCTGTAACTCGAAAACCATTTGACGGACGAGGCTGAAAAGTTCACAGCGTAAATCAACAGCCCAGATAACCCCAGACACGTAGTTTTATCGAAATATGAGATGTAGTGTGTTATTTAGAGATTGTTTTGGTCAATCTGTTCTGGAATGCCCCCATTGCCCCCCCACCCCCGCCCCAAACGACAAATCGGTAGGCAAATGCATATCCCTCCAACCGTTCCGTGAGGTTGTGATTTTTGTTCCGGGAAGGGGAGATTTACCCCCTCCCCGCTCAACGAAACTTTCGTGCTGACGACCCGACGCCCCCGCCCCGCTCAAAGACCTTTCCCGCTGACAATCCGACGCCGCCCCCCCCCCCCCCCCCCCCCCCCCCAACTCGAAACCTAGATCCGCCACTGGTCGGAGGGGCCCTAGACGATCTGAAGCGACCCTGGGCCTTTCAACAGTAAGAATGCAGTTGTTCAGGAAATACAACTTTAAAAAATTGCGCCGCTCCGCGGCGTAAATTAACTACAAATTCAATTATATGCGGGTAATAAAACATAACGGCCCGTTTCTCGGTGCATTTATGTGTTATGTTGCTACTTTCCTATATAATTGGGCAAAATAGTTCCCTTTAGCACTTTTTTTACTGCACTTTTAAACGCACAATAACATTTTTTTAAGTCCGTACCATACGCAATGCGACGCATTGATGAGAATGATGAGAAATATCTAGGGCTTAAGACAACATTTTCGCGCCACTCCGCGGCGCATTTTGTTTTGGAGTTCCAGGTCTTGAGCTTAAAAAAATATCCCAAGTTGGTATAGCTGATTCCAAATTGGTGTCGCTGGTTCCAAAGTTGATATGGCAGTTTGCTAACTCCAGCTCTTAAAAGTTGGTATGGCCCATGCCATACCTGTCATACTGCATTTTCCATCCGTGTAACGTGCCTTTTCATCCATTTTGTTTGGCGCTTTCAACGCTTGGTAAGGGACCCTTTCAGCGCTCGGGAAGGGGGCCCTTTCAAGGCGCCCCCCCCCCCCTGGACGAAATCCTGGCTACGTGCCTGCCTCTCAGGCCTGGAATGGGCCCAAATGCCGTTTCGGATATTTATGGAGACTGCCCCCCCCCCCTCATGTGACAGGACCGGATGCACCTGTCTAGAAAAATGCTGGCTACGCCTCTGTGTATATATGTATATGTATATGTATATGTATATGTATATGTATATATATATATATATATATATATATATATATATATATATATATATATATATATATATATATATATATATATATATATATATATATATATATATATATATATATATATATATATATATATATATATATATATATATATATATATATATATATATATATATATATATATATATATATATATATATATATATATATATATATATATATATATATATATATATATATATATATATATATATATATATATATATATATATATATATATATATATATATATATATATATATATATATAATATATATATATATATATATATATATATATATATATATATATATATATATATATATATATATATATATATATATATATATATATATATATATATATATATATATATATATATATATATATATATATATATATATATATATATATATATATATATGTATGTATGTATGTATGTATGTATGTATGTATGTATGTATGTATGTATGTATGTATGTATGTATGTATGTATGTATGTATGTATGTATGTATGTATGTATGTATGTATGTATGTATGTATGTATGTATGTATGTATGTATGTATGTATGTATGTATATATGTATATTGGGCCGGGTCATGAAAAACAGATTTCAGATTCATAGTGAAATGATCATGCGCTATGTCATTACAAGCTTACATGATTTTTTTTTACATTTTTTAATCAAATTTGGAGGTGCCAACCGGCCTCTTTTTAGGGCACTTGCCATTTTTCGTCATTGTGGCATGAAAGCATTGTTTACGTTTTTTGACAATATCATTTTCGAATTCTACGTATGCTGTTTGACAGTCGTAGTGATTTTCATAACGTTATAATATGCATTGAAGCTGTTGCTCCGCATTTCTCGTAAGGATTGTAAGGCACCCGCTCGCAGCACCATCTATTGAGCGGAATTGCAGTATATGTACTGGGTGCAGTTTTCCGGCTGCGAAGGCCTGCAGGGCGTTCCACACGCGATGAAATGCAATACCAAGAGGTTAACTCAGTGGGAACTGGATCTGGAGACAGGACATGTACCGGGCCTCACGTCTGGAGGCAGGACAGGTGCCGACCCTCACGTCTGGAGGCAGGACAGGTGCCGACCCTCACGTCTGGAGGCAGGACATGTATCGGGCTTCACGTCTGGAGACAGGACAGGTACCGGACCTTACGTCTGGAGACAGGACAGGTACCGGACCTTACGTCTGGAGACAGGACAGGTACCTGTGCGGCTGACAGACCTCAGCTCCCACACGGTGAGCGATCGCGATTCGGAACGCTTCGGCGTCTAAATGTGTGTCTAAAGCCGGCGTGGGAAAAGGCATGAAACCACTGGCCAGATTCAGGGCACGCTGCTGCCAGCAGTCGGCTTCTGGAAACCTGGTCCGCATCTGCTAGAAGAGCGGCATGTTGACGCTGCAGAAGAATTAAATCCCACTCTTTTTGCGAGTTGCAAGCCATGAACACACACACACATATATATATATATATATATATATATATATATATATATATATATATATATATATATATATATATATATATATATATATATATATATATATATATATATATATATATATATATATATATATATATATATATATATATATATATATATATATATATATATATATATATAAATCAGGGCAATAGAACACTGGGTACCCCAAAGTTTTTATAGTATATACTAAAAAAATATACTATAAAAACTAGAAAACATACCAACAAATGAAGGTCACTACCAGATTTGGAATAATATACCAAATATGGATGCACGCCATTCGCGGCAAGTATGGCGTTCGTGTTTCAATCAAGAATAATACAGATTTGTACGGCCTTTGCATTCACTCCCGTGCAGTCATGGCCATAGAGAGACTAGGTAGACCAGTCCGGGGTAGGCAACGAAATGCGTGATGTCACGGGCACGTGACGTCACACGCTCCCTATTCAAATAGTGTTAGATTGGCCTACTTTCGCGTCCTACCATTTGCATACCTTAGGTGCGAGAGGGATCAATTGAGCACTAAATGATAGATTGAAATGTCCTCTACAGCTCGCTTTTGGGACATTTTCTCCTAAATTGCAAGGATGAGCCGCTAGACGATGCCAAAGCGAGGCATCCAACTGAGCGAGGCCCATGCCAATATAAGGCAATGTTTGGATTTTGGCCATGGGGGAACTGTCGCTGGATGCTGTTTTTGGTTGAAGTGCGAATTTTGTATTATTTCCCCTGGTTGTTGATGAAGTAAGATGACTTGAGGATACTTTGTAGTAGTATCTATCAGGTGAAAGTATTTTTACATCTGGATTACACTTGTTTCACCTACAATTATGTTGAAGATCGTTGAGTGACGAATGCGCCACCGTAAATAAACATGGCGCCCGCGCCGGTCGAAGGCGTAATTCTTTTGGTAGACCGAGAAGTGCCACGAGACGGTCTACAAAAGGAAATACGCTTCTCCCGATTCGGCCACCCCATTGGTGGAAATAGAGCTGGAAAGTGACGCCATGGGACAGGGTGGACACGTTACGGAGATAGCCATGACACCCCCCTGCCGTGCAGTGGCATTCTTCGTCACCGACGGCAGGGTATTTATTGGTCCGCGTCTCACTTTATGTTCCAGTTTCTGGTTAGTTAGTGGAATGTATTTACAATTGAATTATTTAATTTGTGTCAGTTCTGTGAGCGGTCATTGTCGTGTACAGCCTTGGAATTTGTGCCATTTTCTGGACTTTTTGGGCCCATTTTGCTCTCTTCATATGTCATATCAGGCCGCTCAATATTGTTTTCCCCGCAAGTTTCGTAAGACTTCGCTCGGCCTTCGGCCTCGCTCGTAATATACATCCTTGACACCTAACTGGCTGAATTTGGCGACACTGTGTTGAGATAATTTTTTACGTACTCATTGGTTATTGGCAGAACTTTGTACATACAAGTTATTGGTTCATGTCGTATTATTCTGCATCCGGCTGTTGCTAGGGCCGGCGCCACATATTTTCGGTTGAGGGGGCAGCTTTGCCAGAAAAAGGGCCCTTGGCCAAAAGGGCCCACCCAGCCTGCAATATAATGTAATATATATTTAATATCATTTCCGTCATTCTCGTTCCCGCACGGATTACCATTTATTTATGATCAAACTTGAACACTTTAAGTAGACCAACACAGCCTGTATTTTCAAGTGGAATTTTGGCGTCACACAGTTCAAGTTTTTACTCAATGTGACTAAGTTATCAACTATAACTTTTTAATTTCTTGCGACATGTACGAAGGATGTTTACTATAGTTCACTAGTTACCAGAAGGAATTTACTAGTCATCACATTTTCTTTCGGTGCTATCATCTCAGACAGACACGTAGCCAGGATTTCGTCCAGGGGAGGGCGCCTCAAAAGGGCCCCTTCCCGAGCGTTGAAAGGGCCCCTTCCCAAGCGTTTAAAGAGCCAAACAAAACGGATGAAAAGGCACGTTACAAGGATGGAAAATGCAGTATGACAGGTATGGCATGGGCCATACCAACTTTTAGGCAAACTGCCATATCAACTTTGGAACCAGCTACACCAATTTGGAATCAGCTATACCAACTTGGAATATTTGTGTTAAGCTCAAGACCTGGAACTCTTAAACAAATTGTGCCGCGGAGCGGCGTGAAAATTTTGAGTCTTATGCCCTAGATATGCATTCCCATCAATGCGTCGCATTGCGTATGGTGCGGACCTCTAAAAATGTTATTGTGCGTTTCAAAGTGCGGTAAAGAAAGTGCTAAAGTGAACTATTTTGACACCGGAGATTAATATAATAATATTTGTGTTTCTTCTAACCCGCATATAATTGAATTTGTAGTTTAAAGGAAATAGTTCACCTTGGATTTTTTTTTTACCAAACACGATTTGATATTTTTTAATACAATTTCTTTTTATATTGTCAAAAATGGCCTTATATCGCGCCGATTCAGGACAGAAGGCCGTAAATTTGTATTGTTTATCAAAACTATATGCATAATCTCTGAGTCAGAGTCCTGACGTCACGCGAATGTAAAGAATGGTTCAGCCAATCAGATTCGAAAGTAGTCGCGTAAAGATAGACTCGCATTGGAGATGTGCCAACTGGCGGCCGGCAATTCGCTAGATAGCACCAGCTGCAAGCTGATTGGCTGATGGTATAGCCTCTGCCCGGGCTAGAACCAGTACAACATTCTTTCGCCAGCACCGCATTCCTTCGCCAAAAACTCAAATATATTCGGCTGGAGAGTCTTTTCAGTCAAGAAAACTTGCAGATAGTTGTTTTCCAACACGAGCCACAAAACTGCTATCTCAGTTTAAAACTACTGTTGAAGGTGAACTATTTGCTTTAAATTGCGCCGCGGAGCGGCGCGAAAATTTTGAGTTGTATTCCCTGGACAACTGCATTCTTACTGTTGAAAGGCTCAGGGTCCCTTCAGATATTCTAGAGGCCCCTCCGACCTTTTCAACGTCCTTCCAACCTGTTCAGGGACTCATCTGGGATCCGCGAAAAGACATGATGTAGGGTGGGTGATATATATTAAATACAAAGAGGGTTTACTCTACAAGAAAAAATAAAATCGGAGCTTTCGGGTTATTGTAACACCCTGACGAAGGGTGTTACAATATACCCGAAAGCTCCGATTTTAATATTTTTATTTTGGAATAAGTCCTCTTTGTATTTCATCTTCATCTGGGATCTACGTGCTTTTGGCCCTTCTGGTCTGACCAGGGACTCCTCTGAACTTCCTCTTGTGTGTCAAGGGGCCCATTCGGCCTGTGCAGAGGTCCTTCCGACCTGGCCAGGGACTGCACTGGCTATGGCATGGGCCATACCAAAGCACTGGCTGCTTTGTCGCCCTGCCGACATGCTCAGCGGCCCCTCCGACATGCCCACGGGCCAGGCACGTAGCCAGGATTTCGTCCAGGGGAGGGGGGCGCTTCGAAAGTGCCCTTCCCGAGCGTTGAAAGGGCCAAACAAAACGGGTGAAAAGGCACGTTACAAGGATGGAAAATGCAGTATGACAGGTATGGCATGGGCCATACCAACTTTTAGGAGCTGGAGTTAGCAAACTGCCATATAAACTTTGGAACCAGCGACATCAATTTGGAATCAGCTGTACTTGGAATATTGTTAAGCTCATGACCTGGAACTCGTTAAACAAATTGCGCCGCTGAGCGGCGCGAAATTTTTAGTGTAATGCCCTGGATATGATTTCTCATCAATGCGTCACATTGCGTATGGTGCGGACATAGGCGTAGGAGCGGGGGGAAGCCGCCTCCCCTCCCCCCCCCCCCCCCCAACATTTTGGATTTTAACATTACGCCTATGGGCATTGCATGGAGTGAATCGACTTCAGAATGCCTCCTGCCCCCCCCCCCCCCCCCCCCCCCCCCCCCCCAACTTGAACATAGTTCCTACGCCCCTGGGTGCGGACCTCTAAAAATGTTAATGGTGCGTTTAAAAGTGCGGTAAAAAGTGCTAAGTGAACTATTTTACCCAATTATATAGGAAAGTAGCAACATGAACACATAAATGCGCCGATAAACGGAACTATTTTTTTCTAACCCGCATATAATTGACTTTGTAGTTAAATTGGGCCGCGGAGCGGCGCGGAGCGGCGCGGAAATTTTGAGTTTTATACCCTGGACAACTGCAGTCTTACTGTTGAAAGGCCCAGGTCTCTTCAGACCGTCTAGGGCCCCTCCGACCTTTTCAACGCCCTTCCGACCTGTTCGTGTTCAGGGACTCATCTGGGATCCGCGAAGCGAAAAGACATGATGTGGAGTGGGTGATGTATATATATATATATATATATATATATATATATATATATATATATATATATATATATATATATATATATATATATATATATATATATATATATATAATCCAAAGACGGCTTACTCGACAAGAAAAAATACAATCGGAGCTTTCGGATATATTGTAACACCCTGACGAAGGGTGTTACAATATACCCGAAAGCTCCGCTTTTAATATTTTTCTTGTGGAGTAAGTCCTCTTTTATGTAATCTTCATCTGGGATCTCTACGTGCTTTTGGTCCTTCCGGTCTGGCCAGGGACTCCTCTGACCTTCCAAGAAGCCCCTCTTGTGTGCAAGGGGCCCTTCGGCCTGTCCAGAGGTCCTTCCGACTCTTCCCGGTCTGACCAAAAAAAAGAAGAAGAGGGATTGGGCGCCATGTGACCTTCGTTGTCGGAGCGCCCCTAAACCCCAATAAAAAAGGGCTTACTCTACAAGAAAAAATACAATCGGAGCTTTCGGATATATTGTAACACCCTGACGAAGGGTGTTACAATATACCCGAAAGCTCCGCTTTTAATATTTTTCTTGTGGAGTAAGTCCTCTTTTATTTAATCTTCATCTGGGATCTCTACGTGCTTTTGGTCCTTCCGGTCTGACCAGGGACTCCTCTGACCTTCCAAGAAGCCCCTCTTGTGTTCAAGGGGCCCTTCGGCCTGTCCCGAGGTCCTTCCGACCTGGCTAGGGACTGCACTGGCTGCTTTGTCGCCCTGCCGACATGCTCGGGGGCCTTTCCAACCTGCCCAGGTGCCCCTCCAGTCTGGTTAGGAACTCATCTGGCATGTTCAAGGGCCCTTCCGAACGGCCCAAGGACCCTTTCGGTCTAGCCAGGGGCCCCTCTGACTTGCCCCTCTGCCCCTCCGATCTACCCAGCGAATCTTCTGGCCAAACTGCGCTGGCTGCTTTGTCGCCCTGCCAACATGTTCAAGGGGCCCTCCGACCTGCCCTGGGACCCCTCCGTGCTGGCTAGGTGCCAATTTGGCATGCGCAGGGGCCCTTCTTACCAGCCCAGTGGTCCTTTCGGTCTGGTCAGGGGCCCCTCCGATCTGCACAGAGGCCCTTTGAACTTTCCAGGACCCCTCTGGTCTCTCCAGGCCCCAGGGGCCCTCCAGCCTTATAAGGGGCTCTTCCAACCTCGCAAGGGACTGCGCTGGCTGCTTTGTCGCCTTGCGACATGCTTCGAGGGCCCTCCGACCTGCCCTGGGGCCCCTCCGTGCTGACTAGGGACCCATTCGGCATGTTCAGGGGCCCTTCTGACGCACCTAAGGACACTTTCAGTATGATCAGGGGGCCCTCTGACCTGCACAGGGGCCCTTGTAACTTCCCAGGGGCCCTCTGGTCTGTTCAGGGGCCCTTCAACCTGCTCAGGGGCCCTTATCACCTGGCAAGGGACTGCGCTGACCGCTTTGTCCCCCTGCCGACATACTCAGGGGTCTCGACCTGCCCAGGGGCCCTCTGTGCAGGCTAGGGGCCCATTCGACGTGTTCAAGGGGTCCTCTGACCCGCTCAGGGGCCTTTTCGGTCTGGTCAGGGGCCCCTCTGACATGCACAGGGCTCTTTTGAGCGTCCAAGGGGCCCTCTGGTCTTTCAGAGAGGGCCCTGGTGGCCCTAAAGGGCTTCTGAAGTGCTCTAAACTCTCTAAAGACCACGCTCCGCATGGTAAAGAGCCCATGATACCGCGCTTCGCGCTGTCCCGTCGGCCCTTTTCGGTGCGCTGCGCGCACCGAAAAGGGCCCTCGTGCGCCGAAAAGGGACCTCATGGGGGAGGGGGCGACTGCACCCGCCGCCCCCTTGGCTACTTGCCTGCCAGGGGCCCCTCCAGTCTGGCTATAAACTCATCCGGTATGTTCAAGGGCCCTTCCGACCGGCCCAGGGACACTTTCGGTCTAGCCAGGGGCCCCTCTGACTTGCCCAGGAGCCCCTCCGATCTGCCCAACGACTCTTCTGGTCGGACTGCGCTGGCTGCTTTGTCGCCTTGCGACATGCTCCGAGGGCCCTCCGACATGCCCTGGGGCCCCTCCGAGCTGACTAGGGGCCCATTTGGCATGTTCAGGGGCCCTTCTGACCCACCTAGTGGCCCTTTCAGTCTGATCAGGGGTCCCTCTGACCTGTACAGGGGCCGTTTGCACTTCCCAGGGGCCCTCTGGTCTGTCCAGGAGCACTCCAACCTGCTCAGGGGCCCTTATGACCTGGGAATGGTTTGCGCTGGCTGCTTTATCGCCCTGCCGACATGCTCAGGGGCCTCTCGATCTGCCCAGGGGCCCCTCTGTGCTGTCTAGGGGCCATTCGACATGTTCAGGGTGCCCTCTGACCGGCTCAGGGGCCCTTTCGGTCTGGACAGGGACCCCTCTGACATGCACAGGGCTCTTTTGAACGTACAAGGGGCCCTCTGGTCTTTCAGAGAGGGCCCTGGTATCCCCCCTAAAGGGCCTCTGAAGTGATTTAAACTCTCTAAAGACCACGCTTCGCGTGGTGAAGACCCCGTGATATCGCGCTTCGCGCGGTCTCGTCGGCCCTTTTCGGCACGCTGCGCGCGCCGAAAAGGGCCCTCCTGGCCTCCAGGGGGGGGGGGGGGGGGCGCACCCGCCGCCCCCTTGGCTATGTGCCTGATCTCAAATGACATCAAAACTTCCCGAAGGTGGAACGACGAGCACCGTTCAGGGACGCGTTTTCGCCCGCCATATCCCGATCAGGAACCTCTCGCGTCTCCTGATGGACATGGCACTTGGCAGACTTCCACAGAGTTGAGCTTGCGCTGCTTCATCGCGCCCCGAGAAAGTCTGAGAGAACATTCAGCTCGTCCGCCCGCCAGGCTGGCCGAAAAGGGCCCAGCTGGCGGTTAGAGGGGCAGCTGCCCCTCCTGCCCCCCCCCCCCCTGGCGACGGCTGGCCTTGGTACCGATACGACAAGAAAAGAGACGGCATAACAATACACTTTGAAATGACTTGAGTCTTATAATTTGGAAAATAGAAAAAAGTGTCGGTATATTTCGTGTCACGGGATACGTTTCCTGACACGGGACAAAAAGTGTCACTTAATTGATGAAAGTAAAGACGGCGTTCACGGCGGCCCGGCGATGACGTCACGGAACTTATAAGTGGACGCAATATATGATGGGTCCACTTTATGACGAAATATTAATAGTGCCAAAATGCAACGCCTTACATTTATCTTCATCATTCTGTCTTCGAAGGTATTATCACAACTCTACGGCGCCCACACTACTTCACCCACACACTATACGGCAATCATCGCACCCAAACCAACCAGTTGTTCAACTGAAACAACATTCCCTCAAACGTCCATATGCTGCTCAGAGTTTGAGTGGACATAAGGTGTCCACCTATGCATACTGCAGTATCGTGCAGTATCGTGTTGAACTGTCGTGCCATGACGGCCGCAAACACGTCCAGTCTGGAGCAATACTCTGTATTCACTGAGGTATACCGAAACCAAGGCGATAATCGAAACAAGCCGTACGTCCTCAACGCCCTCTATATACAGCCCAACGGTATAGGTGGCGCCACGTCAGCGCCATACACAGCACCATGTTTGCGGCCGTCATGGCACGACAGTTCAACACGATACTGCACGATACTGCACGTGGCGACGAGAACTGAGAAACTGCTTACGCGTGAGTTACGATGAAGCAATATTGTGAAACTCAAACCCTGAGAAGTATTAAATGTGCAGTGCTGTGATCAAAACCAGATAGAAACCGAGTGATGTGCGGTGCCCCGGGCCATATTTGAGCCGACGTGGCAAATCAGCTGTTTGACGCTGAAAATATCAGCTGTTCGCCCGGAGTGGGCCAAGGTCACACGGAAGGTTGTTTACACCAGGGAAGAACTGGGAACTGGCTGGCAGGATTCCAAGATGAGGAACGTGAACTGATATAAGAAAAGGCTCCTGTTTGAGAGCACAGCAGTGAAGTGAAAATGGCTGGAATAGGACTACCTGGAATGAGAGAGTATGTGGCAGGTGAGGATTTTCAAAAGTGGGTTGGTAGTCTTGAGATTTATCTGATTGCAGCAGATATAATAAGCCCAGAGAGGAAACAGGCTGTGCTGTTACACATGATGGGGCCAGATTATCAAGGCATCTTTGAATCACTTGCACCCATAAGAGACGAATCAGACTGTTTCAAAGAAGCAGTGCAGAGATTCAGGAGCTACTTGGCCCCAGAGAAAAATGTGATTGCTGAGAGGATGACGTTTCACAAGATGAACATGAGGTCTGATGAAAAGTTTGAACAGTTTGTGAGTCGTCTGAGGATTCAGGGGCGCAAGTGTGGTTTTCATGGCCACACACTTGAAACAGAAGTGCGTGATAGAGCCATAGCTGGGTGTAAACCCAACTTACAAGAAAAACTGCTGCATCAAGCGCTGGAGAAGGGTGACAACCTAACCCTGCAGCAAGTTTTGAGTCTGGCAAGAGTGTGGGAGGAAACCAGGCGGGTTACACAAGAAGTGCAACAAGAAGGAAGCACTGAACATGACGCAGAGGTTCAGACAAAAGAAGGATGACAAAGGTGAGGATGAGAAACCATGCACTGCATGTCTGTTCCGTGGACACAGTGTTGGCAGTCCAAGATGCCCTGCAAGAGGGAAGAAGTGTGCAAAATGTGGCAGGACAGGGCATTTTGCCAGATGTTGCAAGACGAGGATGCCGGGACAGCAAAGAGGTGCCAGAGTCCATGCAGTGCATCATGATGAGACTGTAATGCATGATGATCAAGGGGAGATGCACTTGAACCTCTGGGAAGTGAAAGGTGAAGATGATGGTGGAAAATCAACAAAAGTGACTATGTTGATAAATGAATTTGACATCAAGATGATGATTGATACAGGATCTCCAGTGTCAATCGTAAGTAAAGATGTGCTGATACCAGGTCTTAAAATCAGAAAATCACTGCTGAAACTGAAATCATTCACTGGACACTTGATTCCGTTGATCGGAGAGGCAGATGTGTCAGTCAGGATGGGAAAGAGTGTGCGGAGTTTGCGACTAGTAGTGGCAGACATGTCTGGACAGAGAGCCCTGATGGGGCGAGACTGGATGGAAGCCCTGAAGATCCCAGTGCCTGGGAGTGGTGCTGTTGAAGCAGTGGAACAAGTGCCTCTGGGGAGTGTTCTAGAGAAACACAAAGAGGTGTTTGAAGAAGGACTGGGGCGCGTCAGCATCAAGGCCCACCTGACATTGAAGTCAAACGCAAGACCAATATTCAGAAAAGCGAGGTCAGTACCACATGCTCTATTCTCCAAGGTGGACGCCGAGCTAGATCGGTGGTTGAGTGAAGGTGTGGCAGAGAAAGTGGACAGAAATGTCAACACTGGCTGGGGCACACCACTGGTCCCTGTGTCAAAACCTGACGAGTGTCCGCCTGGCGGCTGACTACAGAATTACAGTCAACCCGCAGCTGATGGTGCAAAGGCATCCTCTGCCAACACCTGAGGAGCTGTTTGTCAGGGTAAAGGGGAAGAGGTTCTGCAAGTTGAATCTAAAAGATGCATACCTGCAAATGGAGCTGGACGAAGAGTCTAAGGATATGACTACAGTCACCACACACAGGGGACTTCTGAGGATGAACGTCTCCCATTCGGGATTTGTGCCTGTGGAGATATCTTCCAGTCAGCGATGGATCGGATCCTGGAGGGCCTGGATGGCTGTGTAGGCTATCTAGATGACCTCCTGGTGATGGGAGAGTCGGAAGAGGAGATGCTGACAACCCTGGACCAAGTACTGGCAAGGCTGAAGGAGCATGGGGTGAGACTGAAGAAAAGCAAATGCAAGTTCAACCTCGAAGAAGTCACCTACCTGGGGTGGCGAG
>JAXIVJ010014770.1:0-2500 GCA_036785665.1 Chirona hameri
CCGACAACGTCTGACTTCACCTGTAAGTGGGTGTCTCAGCCCGCTGGTGATATGCATGAAATACAATGTAAATGAACGTAGCGAAATGTCATGAGTGTATGAATAACTTAAGAAGTTTATGCAAGGTGAATGATTAAGAATGTGCGGGGATGAGGAATCATGAGACCATCCAGCACATTTTCCGGGAAAAATAAACAGCTGGTTAATAATATGCCGCCGCTCATCACAAGGAAAATACATTTCCTCAAGCGCATTGAAACGTTCAACACAAGCCAAACATATCACTTACATTTCGTCGAATATCTCTCGATCTCTCGTCGGCCGGTAAGATGCATATAAAATGCCAGGAAGTGCTTCAGCGTGAACTTGTCTTGCTCTATCGTGTCGCTCTGTGGGAAGACAAGGGAACTGGTGAACAGGGTGTCAGATGTCAGATGAGGTGAGTCATATGTCAGATGAGGTGAACAGAGTGTCAGATGTCAGATGAGGTGAACAGTGTCAGATGTCAAGCGGTCCCGCACTTTCCAACATATAGAGACATTGCCATGTTTGTGTATGTAGTATGCACATAAGTTTTCTAATCAAAAGACTCCTTGAATGTATACACGAGTGTGCTATCGAGGAAAAGATCAAAGGTGAAGAAAGGCATACGCACAGTACGCATATCTCAGATAAGAACAAAAAGCCTTCTAACACACACACATACGATCTCGCTCTCTCAGCGCACTCACGTACCCGACAAATCGGACCTGTGACAGAACCAGAACGCTGGCCAGCCAGGACAGGTAAGGGCAAGGACAAGGTGTCTCATATGGGACATTCCGACAACGAAACCTATACACGTTTTGACGAGGTCAGAATGCACTCAATTCCGACACAGCAAATCCCATATGAGGTTATGGTTGAAAAAATTTATGCCAGTGTCTCACTGCAGAGCCTTTATGCGCTCTGTCCTTGTGGAACCGAACGGAGGTAGTGGGGTAGCCCAACAATTTGAATGGGAGCCAAGACGATGCGCTTCATGAGGGGCGTCGCCACGGATTTTGAGAGTGTGGGGGGGGGGCGAAGTGCCGAATGAACCATCCAGTACTGTTCGTGACAATGTGAGGTATCAGTTTTTACTCATAATTTGTTACTTAGGACGCAATTTTTAGTTGTACTACCAGCTTTATTTTTATATTTAAAACTATATCCGGTGATTAGATAAAAAACCACAATTTCATCGGAAATCTTCATGGTAGTTTGTCTCAAACGACTCAAATATTGATAGGTACTGCCAGGCGATTCGCTCATCGCTGTTTGGATACATATCCTAGTTATTCGCGTTACATAGACAGCTATTTCCTACTAATTATAAGAAGTGGCAGCCAGTGTCCGTCTGGCCTTTCGAAGTCATCCGATTTCGTCCCTGTCCACTCCGCGCACCCTGCAGTCAAAACCGCGAATTTGGCATGTTAGTGGGGATGTAGGGTCGCACTGTCGTAGGCAATTTTGCGTCGATCATGATCACAATAGACGGCAATTATAATTATTATTAATATGCCGTGAATATCATAACTATATGCGCCACCCGGCTGCCCACTGGACTGGCTTTTTGCATTCGGGGAGACACTGGCTCGGTGGTCATGGGGGGTCAGGGTCAGGGGTTTGATAAATATGTATGAGGTCGGTGGTGCGATACAACTATACCAAGGCAGCGTCAATGGCGTGTTTTTTTATATCTTCTTCATAAGCTCAGCGCATCTCACTGTTCTGCATGCTGGCCGACCCGAGGTGCCCGTAACTGTACAGGAGGACGGATCGCCCGGAACCGGTGACCATGCCGCTGGCTCGTTGTGCGGGGTAGTAGTCGTTTTGCGGACGGCTGGCCGAAACGGATGCGGATGAAGTAGCTCATGCACTTGTAGTAATGATGAAGTTTATCCGAAAACTACCTCGGTTTGCAAACTTTGAACGCATTTGGGCAGAACTTGAACGAAATGGCTTGCATATTTCATTTGATAAATTTAGTCCGAAGCTATTAAATGGATAAGACTCCCTAGGTCATGACTCGGCATAAACAGTTTGATTACCGAGGGGAACGAGGTCTTCCGTCAACTAGGGGGGGGGGGGGAATCTACGTTGAGCGGCCCGACCATAGCCATGGTTTCAAAAGCTTATTTCTTTGCAGCTATTCGGTCGAAATGACTGAAAACTTGCACACAAAACGACTATGTTAAAACTATCTAAAGTCGGTGTTTCCTTTCAACAAACACAAAATAGGGTACAATAATATGCCCTTTTTCTGCCACCGAAATTCCATTTAAATTCCTGTCAACTTCCCTCAAGAAAAGTAAAAATACCGTCCTGATCCCTTCCATTCTTCCATTGCACTGCTTCCATTCTTCCATCTCCAAATGCTTTATGATATTGAAACCTGCAATATTTCTGAACAAAGTATGGATTTATGTCTCCAAAACTGGGGGGGGGGGGGCAATCCCCCCCCCCCCCCCCAGTCTGA
>JAXIVJ010014770.1:7500-25000 GCA_036785665.1 Chirona hameri
TAGACAACAACGCGAAAACCAACGATAACTGCTGCACACATATACACAGTGGCTGTGTGCCACGTTGTCTCTTCCGTGATAGACAACAACGCGAAAACCAACGATAACTGCTGCACACATATACACAGTGGCTGTGTGCCGCGCTGTCTCTTCCGTGATAGACAACAACGCGAAAACCAACGATAACTGCTGCACACATATACACAGTGGCTGTGTGCCGCGCTGTCTCTTCCGTGATAGACAACAACGCGAAAACCAACGATAACTGCTGCACACATATACGCAGTGGCTGTGTGCCGCGCTGTCTCTTCCGTGAGACAACAACGCGAAAACCAACGATAACTGCTGCACACATATACACAGTGGCTGTGTGCCGCGCTGTCTCTTCC
Source organism: Chirona hameri (assembly GCA_036785665.1). Lineage (NCBI taxonomy): Eukaryota > Metazoa > Arthropoda > Thecostraca > Balanomorpha > Balanidae > Chirona > Chirona hameri. The sequence continues at coordinate 7,890 of JAXIVJ010014770.1, forward strand.
GTGAGACAACAACGCGAAAACCAACGATAACTGCTGCACACATATACACAGGGGCTGTGTGCCGCGCTGTCTCTTCCGTGATAGACAACAAGGCGAAAACCAACGATAACTGCTGCACACATATACACAGTGGCTGTGTGCCGCGCTGTCTCTTCCGTGATAGACAACAACGCGAAAACCAACGATAACTGCTGCACACATATACACAGTGGCTGTGTGCCGCGCTGTCTCTTCCGTGATAGACAACAACGCGAAAACCAACGATAACTGCTGCACACATATACACAGTGGCTGTGTGCCGCGCTGTCTCTTCCGTGATAGACAACAACGCGAAAACCAACGATAACTGCTGCACACATATACACAGTGGCTGTGTGCCGCGTTGTCTCTTCCGTGATAGACAACAACGCGAAAACCAACGATAACTGCTGCACACATATACACAGTGGCTGTGTGCCGCGTTGTCTCTTCCGTGATAGACAACAACGCGAAAACCAACGATAACTGCTGCACACATATACACAGTGGCTGTGTGCCGCGCTGTCTCTTCCGTGATAGACAACGCGAAAACCAACGATAACTGCTGCACACATATACACAGTGGCTGTGTGCCGCGCTGTCTCTTCCGTGATAGACAACAACGCGAAAACCAACGATAACTGCTGCACACATATACACAGTGGCTGTGTGCCGCGCTGTCTCTTCCGTGATAGACAACAACGCGAAAACCAACGATAACTGCTGCACACATATACACAGTGGCTGTGTGCCGCGCTGTCTCTTCCGTGAGACAACAACGCGAAAACCAACGATAACTGCTGCACACATATACACAGTGGCTGTGTGCCGCGCTGTCTCTTCCGTGAGACAACAACGCGAAAACCAACGATAACTGCTGCACACATATACACAGTGGCTGTGTGCCGCGCTGTCTCTTCCGTGAGACAACAACGCGAAAACCAACGATAACTGCTGCACACATATACACAGTGGCTGTGTGCCGCGTTGTCTCTTCCGTGATAGACAACAACGCGAAAACCAACGATAACTGCTGCACACATATACACAGTGGCTGTGTGCCGCGCTGTCTCTTCCGTGAGACAACAACGCGAAAACCAACGATAACTGCTGCACACATATACACAGTGGCTGTGTGCCGCGTTGTCTCTTCCGTGATAGACAACAACGCGAAAACCAACGATAACTGCTGCACACATATACACAGTGGTTGTGTGCCGCGCTGTCTCTTCCGTGATAGACAACAACGCGAAAACCAACGATAACTGCTGCACACATATACACAGTGGCTGTGTGCCGCGCTGTCTCTTCCGTGATAGACAACAACGCGAAAACCAACGATAACTGCTGCACACATATACACAGTGGCTGTGTGCCGCGCTGTCTCTTCCGTGATAGACAACAACGCGAAAACCAACGATAACTGCTGCACACATATACACAGTGGCTGTGTGCCGCGTTGTCTCTTCCGTGATAGACAACAACGCGAAAACCAACGATAACTGCTGCACACATATACACAGTGGCTGTGTGCCGCGCTGTCTCTTCCGTGATAGACAACAACGCGAAAACCAACGATAACTGCTGCACACATATACACAGTGGCTGTGTGCCGCGTTGTCTCTTCCGTGAGACAACAACGCGAAAACCAACGATACATACTGAGCACTGCATACTGCATAGCGACCAAGCTGCAGCAGAGTTCATTTTGGGAAAAGAAACAGCACCACCGGAAGAGTGCAATACTGGAACATATTTTTGCTGAGATTCCACGTCGGCTCTGGACTGTCATCATTATTTTTGGGAAAACGTAACTACTGCTGACAAACCGTCAGGGAATAGTTCTGCAGAGTGCGGAACAGCAAAACATGGTGTCATAACAAACCCCTTAGGGTTGAAGATGTCTCACACCAGAAAGTCGTTAGAGCTAAATCTCGCTGTTTACTCCCAAGAATGTCTAGGAAAACATCTGCCGTCGCCCTACAATCGGTATCATAGCAGATACACCAGAAGCAAAACAGACCTCCTCGTGCGCTTTAACCCTCGCCCTACGGGGACCTTTTCTCACCTTCGCCCTACGGGGGGGGGGGGGGGTCCTAAAAAGATCCCCCTGTTAACTTCAAAACCAAGCAACATGGAGCAATGCGGTAAGAACCAGCATGTTTCCTGTCATGAGAGGAATCTAACAGCATGCGATTTTTAGGTTTCAGGTCAAGTGAATGACCTAAGATAGACCACTTCCAAAAATAACGATTGTACAGGGCGCTTAGTATAACTTCCGAACGGAGAGATAGACACCGTAAAAAAGTAGCGTGATGCCCGTCATAAGGAAAATCCAAAGGCATCCCATTTTGAGCATCTAGGTCAACTGGTGATCTTTGGGGTCGGGTAATGGCCCTTCGGGTTGACATGACCTTGACGAAAAGGTCATGATCTAAAAGTCGTATACTTCAAATTTGTATAGGATACGTATAATTGTTGTAAACTCAGCTACTGAAAATTTCAGCAAGATGCGCCGCATGTGTAAAAAGTTATTCAAGAAAAACCTCATGGGGGTCATTTTAGGGCACCCCCCCCCCCCCCCCGTAGGACGAGGGTTAACTGGGCAGCAGCTACCAGGATCGCTGTCCCACCCTCTTTCTTTAAAAGGCTGTGGGTTATCAACATTCAATAAGTCAAAACATAATCGCCGGGTAGTCATTCATCTTGTAAAAAAGAAACGCCAATATTGACATAACATGCCAAACACGTACCCTGGCTGTAAAAAGCGCTCAGGCCCGACGAGTTTCGTGGCACGCAAGTAACATCAAGATTACGGTAACATAACCCGTGTCATGCTGAACCCAGCCTTGTGCAAGCAATGCAGAAGACAAGCTCCTGCCACACACACCAACAACCGTGCACCCATCGCGGCGGGCCAGCCACTAACTGGGCTTCACGTCATCCTCGCGTGACGTTTTGACCAAGTCGAATATCTGAGGCCGGTTTCGGCTAAATATGACCGTCCGTATGACCGTGACCGATGTCTTGCAGCCATCAATCGCACCCACCAGCACCGGAACGACCGCGGACCGCGGACCGCAGACGGGGTCGGAACGGTCTCCGCCGATTCGCCTGCCGTGACGCCGCCGTCTCACAGAGGACGATTCGCGCACACAAACTCAGTCCGATACTGCCGGGATCTTCGCTTCCCAGATGGATCAGATGGTGTCGGCGTTCAGGCGTTCGGGTGGTGAGGACCCGCGTGGGGTCATAGAGGCGCCCGGCAGCGTGACCCTCTCCCGCCTGACCCGGCTCTCTCGTCCCGATCTCCGCCACCCCTGCACACTGAACTTGTCTCTGCCAGGGTGCCGCGGCGCCGGGTCACACCACACGGTCTGCCCGCTGGCCACCTTCCAGGCCGAGCGAATGACGATGTTTCTTATTCCCGCCCATCCGATAACGGATGCATATCTCATCTTGTGACCAAATTGCGTCCCAGCCTCCATCCAATGTCAGATGTCCCAATGTGAGTCACATCCAATGTCAGATGTCCCAATGTGAGTCACATCCAATGTCAGATGTCCCAATGTGAGTCACATCCAATGCCAGATGTCCCAATGTGAGTCACATCCAATGCCAGATGTCCTAATGTGAGTCACATCCAATGTGAGATGTCCCAATGTGAGTCACATCCAATGTCAGATGTCCCAATGTAAGTCACATCCAATGTGAGATGTCCCAATGTGAGTCACATCCAATACCAGATGTCCCAATGTGAGTCACATCCAATACCATATGTCCCAATGTAAGTCACATCCAATGTGAGATGTCCCAATGTGAGTCACATCCAATACCAGATGTCCCAATGTGAGTCACATCCAATACCAGATGTCCCAATGTAAGTCACATCCAATGTGAGATGTCCCAATGTAAGTCACATCCAATGTGAGATGTCCCAATGTGAGTCACATCCAATGTCAGATGTCCCAATGTAAGTCACATCCAATGCCAGATGTCCCAATGTAAGTCACATCCAATGTCAGATGTCCCAATGTGAGTCACATCCAATGTCAGATGTCCCAATGTGAGTCACATCCAATGCCAGATGTCCCAATGTGAGTCACATCCAATACCAGATGTCCCAATGTAAGTCACATCCAATGTGAGATGTCCCAATGTAAGTCACATCCAATGTGAGATGTCCCAATGTGAGTCACATCCAATGCCAGATGTCCCAATGTAAGTCACATCCAATGCCAGATGTCCCAATGTGAGTCACATCCAATACCAGATGTCCCAATGTGAGTCACATCCAATACCAGATGTCCCAATGTAAGTCACATCCAATGTGAGATGTCCCAATGTGAGTCACATCCAATGCCAGATGTCCCAATGTAAGTCACATCCAATGTCAGATGTCCCAATGTAAGTCACATCCAATGCCAGATGTCCCAATGTAAGTCACATCCAATGTCAGATGTCCCAATGTAAGTCACATCCAATGCCAGATGTCCCAATGTGAGTCACATCCAATGCCAGATGTCCCAATGTAAGTCACATCCAATGTGAGATGTCCCAATGTGAGTCACATCCAATGCCAGATGTCCCAATGTGAGTCACATCCAATGCCAGATGTCCCAATGTAAGTCACATCCAATGCCAGATGTCCCAATGTGAGTCACATCCAATACCAGATGTCCCAATGTAAGTCACATCCAATGTGAGATGTCCCAATGTGAGTCACATCCAATGTCAGATGTCCCAATGTGAGTCACATCCAATGTCAGATGTCCCAATGTGAGTCACATCCAATGTCAGATGTCCCAATGTGAGTCACATCCAATACCAGATTGGACGCGACTCGAACTGACTTCCCAACACCCAGACGACACACACATTTTCCCAAGGGAGTGCGGCGTGTGACATCCAATGTCACATGCCGCACTCCCCCGTCACATCCGTCCCTAACTCGGGACAACACCAATGCCACACCGTCCCGATGTGTGGCCCATTTCATCTGGCGACGTCCCGCGGTGCGACATGTGTCTAGACACACCACCGCCGCCGCCCTGACGTCGCCACCGCCGCCCTGACGCCGCCACCGCCGCCCTGACGCCGTGCTGTCCCAGTGGCCGATAGCCGCCGTCCTGCCGCCGCCGCCCTGACGCCGTGCTGTCCCAGTGGCCGATAGCCGCCGTCCTGCCGCCGCCGCCGCCGCCGCCCTGACGCCGTGCTGTCCCAGTGGCCGACAGCCGCCGTCGCTCTCGACTTGACGCGGACAACGTGACCAAATGAGATCCACTGGTGCCCAGAGAGCGACATCTGCGTCGCAGGCGACCCGTGTCAAAGGTCACACTGCGACCGCAGCGCAGAGCGCGGCCGGCCGGTCCACGGGGCGGCGGTGCTCAGATGAGTGGTGAGAGGCTTCGATGGGTGGCTTCTCCGCGACACACGCGGCTGCTGCGGACACTGCGGTCACTGCGGTCACTGCGGTCACTGCGGTGCAACCCAACCGTCACCTTTTAATCAAAGACCATTTATCGATGATTACCGAATATGGGGTCATACAGCGTCCATTCATACGCCGCTCATTCGTTACCGTAAACTTATCTCACGGTGTCTGTGCATTTGTGCAATGCACGCCTATAAATGTATCAGCGTACACGTACACAATGTGCTAGCATGTATACATATGGACACGATCAACATGAACCGTCGTTTATACGGTGTGTTTTGGATGCTCGGGGTTTTCACAGCGTCGATACACGGGCGCAGAGACGATACCTTCACAACAGACGCAGGAAAATTGACTGGAGTTTCCGTTGTTGTTTTTTCTCCGCCATCTCCGCACGCACACGAATCAGTATTAGAGCTACCACCTTTGAACTTTGAAGCTCATAAACTGTGGATTCTCAAAGCCAATAAAGTTTGATGCCTTTGGGGAGCTGAGCAGATTGCCTTAAAGGAAATAGTTCACCTTCGGAAAAAAATTCAGAACACGATTTTATTATATTTTGTAATACAGTTTCTTTTTTTCTTTTCAAAAATGGTCCTACATCGCGCCAATTCAGGACAGAAGGTCGTACATTATTAATGTTATGGTGTGCGTTATTGGTCTGCGCATGCTCAGACCAGTGCTGGCACTCTCAGACGGTACGGTATATCATATATGCGCCACATTCCTTCGCCAAAAAGTCAAATATCTTCGGCTGGAGAGTCTTTTCAGCCAAGAAAAGTTGCAGATAAGGATTTCTCAACACGGGCTACAAAACTGCTATTTCAGTTCAAAATCCCATGTTGAAGGTGAACTATTTCCTTTAAGGTTCTGTGAACTTCTTGGAGCTTTACGAATATCAAATAAATACACATTTCAACATTAGGAATAACATGCAATTTGCAAAGTAAAAGATAGCGTTTAGCCTCAGTACTTAAATTATGCCTTCTTAGTTCACTAAATACATAACAAGAAGTAACTGATATCACTTCTTGTGAGGGTTACAAACTCAAGGTGAGCGTTTCTGTCGGCTTTATATTTAAGTCACTATGTGGTCCGGTGGGCTTACAAATCAATATTTGTGTGGCCTGTGGGTTTTATAAATCCAAAAAGCGGCAGCTCCACTCTATATCCGGTAAACATGCCGTCTCCAAGGAGTTAAACTAGCCTTCCATACTGCACATCAAGTCACGAGCACCAATGCAGTGCCTCTCCGAGTCTCCTCACAGTGGCAGCTTCAAAAGTTACACCCCCAATGTGGTCATAAAGCTCATTCAGACAGCAACTGCCTGCAAACACGGACATAAACACTTTATAGGGAAGATATGCCGGCAGAGTACATGTTGCGTGGATGTGTACCTACAGCGCGTTCGCGTGGGAATGGCCGGCAATCGAATAGACCACAACGCGTAAAATTAATAATTTATATATTGCTGATGAAACTGACAAGAACGCAACACCTGGCATTTTCGAGCCATCGAGCGATGATAAAGCAATACAGATGATGAAACAGCGCATTTCCTCACTGACATTAACTCGATTCGACAGTCATTCTAACTGGCAGGTACCGGACAATCCTAAATGTGTTCCAGTCCGAGCAAATACTATTACTATAACCTCATTCATAGTTTCCGCTAAAATTGCTGTTACTGATGCAACTCCCGGTTGTCAATAAAATACCGGATGCTTTCTTTTTTACTCGTACTCACTCTCATATTGACTACCTGCTGACTGGTGTTGGATAGACCAAATACAAATTGCTAGAGTCAGAGACAGGGGACCATATAACGTTTAAACGACACACACTCATCTTTCCGGGCACCCCAGAAACGGACTCCCAAAGTCACGAGCACTATCACACATATCCATTCATAATGGAAATTTCAGCACCACGCGACACTCAGGATTCACCCCCCCCCCCCCCCCCCCTCCCCTCTCCCCCCACCAACACCCCCACTCCCACGACCAGCCTTTCCACCGTCACCGCCCCTAACATCCGTAACCCGTCTCCCATGGCGTACCGGCCGCGGAACAAAGCTCGCGCCATGTGCGGAATAAGTAGCGCCGCCATCTGAGTGCGCCATCACTCTGCCAAGCTCGGGACGTATGGCCAGCCACTCAAGGGCAGGCCGCTGCCGACCGGGAGACCCGACCAAATGGCGCGCCAGAGCGGTCGCTCTCAGCTGCTGTGGCAGACACATTTCAGCAGGCCGACGGGCACACAGAGATTCATTTAGCAAATGCAAAGCTTTCTGGTTAGATGGCGTGGTATTCCGGGTGGTGCTTAACAAAGAGGGGTGACAGGGGGTGCTGCATCTGGCGATTCTGGTTGATTTGGGTGGCGATGTATGTCACCCTGAATTCGGGCTCTTATCTCCCTCCCGTCTCATGGCAAGTTCGTCTCCCTCCTGCCTTCAAACATTTTTAGCCCATGTATCTCGGCGTATGTCACCAGTGTACTGGCATTCGGCTCCCTCACATCTCCAAACATTTGTCCCTCTCCCATCTCCCGGCGTTTGTCTCCCTTCCATCTCCCGGCGTCTGTCTCCCTTCCATCTCCCGGCGTTTGTCTCCCTCCATCTCCCGGCGTTTGTCTCCCTCCATCTCCCGGCGTTTGTCTCCCTCCATCTCCCGGCGTCTGTCTCCTTCCATCACCCGGCGTCTGTCTCCCTTCCATCTCCCGGCGTTTGTCTCCCGACACCTGCCGGAGTTTGTCTCCCTTCCATCTCCCGGCGTTTGTCTTCCTTCCATCTCCCGGCGTCTGTCTCCCTTCCATCTCCCGGCGTCTGTCTCCCTTCCATCTCCCGGCGTCTGTCTCCCTTCCATCTCCTGGCGTTTGTCTCCCTTCCATCACCCGGCGTCTGTCTCCCTCCATCTCCCGGCGTATGTCTCCCTCCATCTCCCGGCGTTTGTCTCCCGACATCTCCCGGCGTTTGTCTCCCTTCCATCACCCGGCATCTGTCTCCCTACATCTCCCGGCATTTGTCTCCCTCCATCTCCCGGCGTCTGTCTCCCTCCATCTCCCGGTGTCTGTCTCCCTACATCTCCCGGCGTTTGTCTCCCTCCATCTCCCGGCGTTTGTCTCCCTCCATCTCCCGGCGTCTGTCTCCCTTCCATCACCCGGCGTCTGTCTCCCTTCCATCTCCCGGCGTTTGTCTCCCGACACCTGCCGGAGTTTGTCTCCCTTCCATCTCCCGGCGTTTGTCTTCCTTCCATCTCCCGGCGTCTGTCTCCCTTCCATCTCCCGGCGTTTGTCTCCCGACACCTGCCGGCGTCTGTCTCCCGTCTGTCGTCTGACTGGTTGCCTGTCTGACCCGCCGAGAAGAGGGGAACACCTCAGCATCTCCCCGCCTCGTTCAGTCACACCGCCGACTGCCGCCCGACAGGCCCAGTCGAAAGCAGCCAGCCAGCCGGGTCGATCGTTCAGGCTGATTGGCAATAAAGCGTCGAGGCGCGCTGGCTGGCGCCGATTTAGGTCAGCCGAGCTTAAAACACTCTGGCGGCGCCGGCACCACTCCGACCGACTCGCACCTCGGCAGCAGAGGCGAGGCGGCCACCACCATCCATCCATCGTCCGGGGCCTGCTCGGGGTGCGGAAGCAATTCAGTGAGCTAAGGCGTTCAGACGCGTTAGCCAGCGTTTACGGAATTAATGTAGTGCACAAACAACAAGCATCGCAAATGTTAACAAATAAAAGGCTATGCTGATTTGTAAATGATCGCTGACTTAGTGAGTATTGCACTGACATTGAACACTGCGCACTAAACACATACTCGCTCAGTCACAGATACGATAGCTAAAGAACGATAAGAACGATAAGCTTAGAACGATAGCTTAACAATGCGAAATTCACACGAATCGAAATATTAAGAACGAGCCTTATGACCTGGAAACCCCCATAATAAATGCCAATTCAGCACACTTTTACGACCGCTGACTCTGAAACCCGCTTTATCCACACGTAGCCTCAAAGCACCTCAGATCATCCATCTAAAATGACAAATCCAGAGATCAATGCAGCCTTTCGATATCTACCCGTCGCTCCCAAAGCCCCGGCCTGAAGTTGAGAGGCGCGCCTTCTCAGGCACGTAAATATTGATATCGAACACTCCAACATCCTCCGCAGCCGTCTTCGGCAGCGGAGGATAAAACACAGCAATGACCCATGTGTCAGCTTCCGGTCGTTAGGCGAGGTGAAACTCAACAAACCCCGATCGGTGGACATTAACCGTGCCAGCACCGCCGTCCGCCGCCGCTCGCGAAACTGCGTGATACTCAGCAGGTCGGGAGCGAGGATGGGCGCCTGCTCGGGCCAGGGTGGGTCGATACGTTAGGATGGCGAGGAGCAGCGGCGGCCACTGCAGCAGAACAGGCGCTAACGAAGCACCAGCCCTGGTCACAGCCGATACAGCACGACCGTGAAATGTGCACATATGGCTGTCATTCAGTCAGAGTTAAAGCCAAACTGACTTATTATCAAGCGTCTGAAGTCCAAATTGGCTTTGCTCGTCTTCATAAAAATCCCGTGAACCTACGACACCCCATAGCTCTCGGCAACACACATCCACTGTACCTAGTGTTTTCCCTAACATGCGCTCAGCACTCTCCAACAATGGCCAGCACGTCCCGGCAATGTTTTCAACTCAGCCGTCGGCCACACATTGACGCAGGGACCACGTTCAGCGCCGCCCCGGCACGTGACCATTGCCCGGCAAACGCCTGGGGCGACACAGCACGCCTGCCCAGCCTGCGACGACGCGACGGGAGCGGCAGAGGGGGTGTGTCGGCGACAGCGCCTGTGTCGGCGACAGCGTCGCACGAACGAAGCAGACACACCACCTCACACGTCTGGGACCTGGGACGACCAAAATGGGCTGTCACTGCATGATGGATGAAGTCGCGGCGGTGACAATAGTTGGCGACTGGGCGCCGGCGACAGTCGGCGACCAATATAGACGAAGCGTGCCCCGAGACAGAGGAGGTCACGAGGTCATCGCCTCGGGCTGTTCGGTGTCACCTAGCAACACCGCAGTGCGGCGACCGGGTTGAACGAGCACCGCTGGGTGCTGTGAGGGTCATTAGTTCACCACGAGCTCCGCCGCTGTCTCGCTTGCCCGTCAGGACTATGCCATGGACAGTGCCAGACAGTGCCAGACAATGCCATAGACCCATATACCACCCTATACACCACGCCATAGACAAAACCATAGACCACACCATAGGCCACACCATAGACCACACCAAGAGCAGCCAGACGGCAACCGTTCAAACGATTCAACTCTCAAAGACCATATGCACATCCAATACGCGGCTATTGCCAATCACACGGTGACTGCGCTGATTAGCCCGAGCCGAGGGCCCGCAATCAACATCTAAATCAGAGACAAACTGGTAATCGGGTCTGCCGCTGATTGCAGGTCCTAATCAGACGCGTCTGTGGGCTGCTGGAGCGGGACTGGGACGTGCCGCCGCGGGTGGCCGGGGCCACGGGGCCACCGGGTACATTGCAGTGGTACAATGTACCCGGTGCAGCGGTACAATGCACCCGGTGCAGCGGTACAATGCACCTGGTGCAGCGGACGGTAGCAGTACAATGCACCTGGTGCAGCGACCGGCAGCAGTACAATGCACCCGGTGCAGCGGACGGCAACGTTACAATGCACTAGGTACACAGCGGGTGGCAGCGGTACAATGCACCCGGTACAGCGGTACAATGTACCCGGTGCAGCAGACGGCAGCGGTGCAATGCACCCGTTGCAGCGGACGGCAGCAGTACAATGCACCCGGTGCAGCGGACGGCAGCAGTACAATGCACCTGGTGCAGCGGACGGCAGCGGTACAATGCACTAGGTACACAGCGGGTGGCAGCGGTACAATGCACCCGGTACAGCGGTACAATGCATCTGGTGCAGCGGACGGCAGCGGTACAATGCACCCGGTGCAGCGACCGGCAGCAGTACAATGCACCCGGTGCAGCGGACGGCAGCAGTACAATGCACCTGGTGCAGCGGACGGCAGCGGTACAATGCACCCGGTGCAGCGACCGGCAGCAGTACAATGCACCCGGTGCAGCGGACGGCAGCAGTACAATGCACCCGGTACAGCGGTACAATGCACCTGGTGCAGCGGTACAATGCACCTGGTGCAGCGGTACAATGCACCTGGTGCAGCGGACGGCAGCGGTACAATGCACCCGGTGCAGCGACCGGCAGCAGTACAATGCACCCGGTGCAGCGGACGGCAGCAGTACAATGCACCTGGTGCAGCGGACGGCAGCGGTACAATGCACCCGGTGCAGCGACCGGCAGCAGTACAATGCACCCGGTGCAGCGGACGGCAGCAGTACAATGCACCCGGTACAGCGGTACAATGCACCTGGTGCAGCGGTACAATGCACCCGTTGCAGCGGACGGCAGCGGCATACTGTTAAGCCCGGGGCAGCCGACGACAGCTGGGGAGATTCACACCAGAGCGGCAGCTAGTCGTCGACGAAAACTTGCTTAGTCATTACGTCACCTCTGAATTCATTAGAACACACGTGATATATTTATCCATCGAAAACTACCGAGAACAACATGTCCGAGGAGTACCTCTCGTATGCTGTTTTCCGTATCATGAATCCAAGAAGATTTCATAATTGCGTAGCAAGTTTTCGTCGATGTTTTTTCGCCCACTGGACCGAGTCCCAGCCGACACCCCGGCGACTTGCGTCCGATAATACCAAATCAACGGTGAACAGCGCGCGGCAGCCGAGACGTGCCGAATCAGCAGATGACTCACTTTTTGACGGGGATGCGGCCGTATTTGTCGAGATCGAGCCAGATGCGCGTGTAGGCCTTGTGCAGGATCGACGTGACGCTGGCGTGCAGCGACAGCAGGTTGTAGGCCATCTTCAGCAGCTCGTCACACCACAGCTGCGGATAGAGAAGACGGACGCAGCGTCAGGCAGGGAGGGATACAATGAATGATTTATTGATTGATTATTGGGGGTTTTCGGGCGCGCCGACTGCGGTGTGAGGACAATAACAGGGAGTGACACGGTGATACGGTGATACGGTGACACGGTGATACGGTGACACGGTGATACGGTGATACGGTGATACGGTGATACGGTGACACGGTGACACGGTGACACGGTGACACGGTGATACGGTGACACGGTGATACGGTGACCCGGTGATACGGTGATACGGTGACACGGTGACACGGTGACACGGTGACACGGTGACACGGTGACACGGTGACACGGTGATACGGTGACCCGGTGACACGGTGACACGGTGACACGGTGACACGGTGACACGGTGATACGGTGACACGGTGATACGGTGACACGGGTGACACGGGTGATACGGTGATACGGTGACACGGTGATACGGTGATACGGTGACACGGTGATACGGTGATACGGTGATACGGTAGGATAGAGGTAGACGAAGGGACGGACAACCCAGAAAAGGCAACCAAACAGGCGAAATATGCAAACCAACCGAACAATTAAAAGCGATTTATGTTTCGAGGAAGTCCGGCATGCGTCGAGCCATTTGAAGCCCCCAGTTTGCCAAAGTAGGTTCAGATTTCCATCCAACATATCTATAGTCAGTCTGTAACAGCGACGACACTTCCTGCGCTACATCAGATAAGTCGCATGTCAGACAAACCAATCTCATCAGTGACATGTCGCAGTCCAGCGGCTTGGTGACAGCGGTCCATATCCCGGCACCACACCCACAGCACACAGCACACCACCCCGGACCCGCGAAGGCTGGCCGAACAGACACAGCCAAACCCGGCCGCCGCCACACAATACCGGGCCAACGCGCGACGCGACACAACAGGCCGAAACCTGTCCCTGACAGCGCAGCATTCTGACCCCCCATCGACGGGTTGAGGAGGGCTGAGGCGGAGGTCAACAGGCCACCGAGAGCGACGCTCGACTCTGTAGCATAATGACACGAGGCAGAAGCAACCCGCACGCTGGTGGGGCCACCATTGTTTGGAAATGTGCGGGGTTGATTACACGCGATAGTATGAAGTTATGAATTGTACGGACGGAAATACCACTACCACAGCGCAACAGCGCGTCTATCCCGAAATACCGTCAGGACTGATGCAATTCCGCCAGCGAGTTCGAAATCGTCCCGCTACTGAACGGTCAACGCGTCCTGACACTGTCCAATACCCCGACGCCGGCCGTCCACTTTTGTAGGGTTACGGCTGGTTAGGCAAGAGAGCGAAGAAGATCAACGAATACAGCGAACAGATGGTCATTGTCAGACCCATCGGTAAGCGACAGCATGGCAGGGAGTCCCCGAGTCTGGCGGAATCCCGGCAAGTTACAGAAGATCGATTGTTATATAACGGAGTCCGCTGCAGAAAATCCAAGGACCTCCCATACAGAACCATGCAAGATCCCGGATCCCAGAGATCCCAAAGCGGCCAGGGGTCGATGGTACCTTTGCTGTTTCCGGTTTGAGGCAGCAGAAGTTGACGAAGGTGAGGTTGACCACGTCAGGGCCGTAGCAGACGGTGAGCGTTTTGTCCTCCAGTGTGCCCGTGCTGCCCATGGTGACGATCTCCCGCACCTTCTGGTCCTGCCGCCGGGGAACACAGGGTCAGATGGATGAGATGGGTTCAGACGAAGTTGGACGGAGATCATCAGGCAGAGGCCAGACGGGGTCAGACGGGGTCAGACGGGTCAGCCGGGGTCAGACGGGATCAGACGGGATCAGACGGGGTCAGACGGGATCAGACGGGATCAGACGGGGTCAGACGGGATCAGACGGGGTCAGACGGGGCCAAATGGAGTCAAACGGGGTCATACGGGGTCAGACGGGGTCAGACGGGGTCAGACGGGGTCAGACGGGGTCAGATGGGGGCAGACGGGGTCAGACGGGGTTAGACGGGTCAAACAGAGTCCGACGGGGACCGACGATGTCAGACGGCTCCAAGCTGAGGTCATATAGGGTTATGTGGGGGTCTAATGGGGTCACACAAGTCGTTCATGCTGTACATGACGATCTTCCGCACCCGTTAAAGAAAATAGTTCACCTTCGGAATTTTTTCAGAACACGATTTTATTACATTTTTAAATAGTTTCTTTTTTCTTTTTAAAAATGGTCCTACATCGCGCCAATTCAGGAAAGAAAGTTGTAAATTATTGATTTTATGGTGTGCGTTATTGGTCTGCGCATGCTCCATGGCAGTGCTGGCACTTTCAGACGGTACGGTACATCATATATGCGCCGTATTCCTTCGCCAAAAAGTCAAATATCTTCGTCTGGAGTCTTTTCAGCCAATACAAGTTCCAGACAAGGATTTCTCAACACGGGCTACAAAACTGCTATTTCAGTTCAAAACCCATGTTGAAGGTGAACTATTTCCTTTAAGCCCGGTGCCCACCGCCACCGGTCAACAACGGACAGGACAAGAACGGACAGAGAAGTTGGTGACTGCGATGTCCCCAAAAGTTGAAAATCGCTAGATCTGGTAACAACGTTCACCATCTGGTAACAACGTTCACCATCTGGTAACAACGGCGACCAGCGAGCGAAAGTTCAGCAGTGTTCAACTGCGCCACCGGACAGGAACGGAAAATACGGTGCGTACTTTTTCATTTTTTTGGCGAGCCTCATACTTCCCGTATGAGGCAAGCGGGTTGAACTTTGTCCTTTCCGTTGTTGACCGGTGGCGGTGGGCACCTGGCTTTAGCCCTGCCGGGTTACCTGCAGTTCACAATGACACCAGTCAAGGACAAGGCTGGGGCCGGAGTAGGAAGATCACCTGATATGCAATGGCAATCAGATAGGGCGCACGACACCACATAGCATAGACAGAATGACAAAAGAGGCCAGCAGCGGTCAGATGGACGTCAACCATGACCGCACGGGGCCAGGCAGTCGAACAGGTTCAGATGGTAACAACTAACACATTAGGTCAGATGGGGGCAGACGGGCCTTAAATTCAATCAGGCAATCCCTAGCAACATCCGCGTCGATGGGGACAAACAACAAAGCGTCGAACCACCTCTGGTGAGTGGCGATACATCCACTTCTGGCCCG
Source organism: Chirona hameri (assembly GCA_036785665.1). Taxonomy (NCBI): domain Eukaryota; kingdom Metazoa; phylum Arthropoda; class Thecostraca; order Balanomorpha; family Balanidae; genus Chirona; species Chirona hameri. The sequence continues at coordinate 23,445 of JAXIVJ010014770.1, forward strand.
GCATTCCACGAAACAGCCCCACTGGTCGGCACCGGTAGAGACCCAGCAACCGGCCCTCCGAATACACCGGAACCCGCACACACCGGCCAGAAGCAGCCGAGGCTGCATACATATACCGGGCACCACCTGCCCCTCAACTCACTGAGCACCGCCGCTCGTATTCTGGTCAGCCTAATCCTATGACAGGAGCGGAAATGCCGCCGGGCATAACACCACGACGGGCATAGACTCGTACCGCGCGGCGCGGCACAATAGACCCGGGCCGGCCCTTGTTGGCGTTGCGTTGATTTGTACGTCCCTGGCTCCGATCGGTGATAGAATAACGCACCAGGGGAAGTGAGCGCTGTGATTGCTCGCCGGAGCTGAATGCTAATGGGGCCTGGGTAACGCGGCGAGGGACTGGCGGAGGGAGGGAGTGGCCGCCCGGAGAGACAAAATCTGGCCCTTGCATCAGTCTCCCGCGCTTACTCTCAGCGATGATGTGTTTGGCTGTTAGGCCCGTCCCTCGGCCCCGCTCCCGGAAGGCGATGCTGGGCTGCGTCCACTGTGCACTCATTGTTTTCCTACGACTATTGGCGAGATTGGCGAGATTACCTCTCTTTCCTCTCCTGTCTCTCCTGTCTCTCCTGTCTCTCCTGTCTCTGCTCCCTCTGCTGTCTCTGCTGTCTCTGCTGTCTCTGCTGTCTCTGCTGTCTCTGCTGTCTCTGCAGTCTGCTGCCTCTGCTGCCTCTGCTGTCTCTGCTGCCTCTGCTGTCTCTGCTGTCTCTGCTGTCTCTGCTGTCTCTGCTGTCTCTGCTGTCTCTGCTGTCTCTGCTGTCTCTGCTGCCTCTCCTGTCTCTGCTGTCTCTGCTGCCTCTGCTTCCTCTGCTGCCTCTGCTGCCTCTGCTGTCTCTGCTGTCTCTGCTGTCTCTGCTGTCTCTGCTGTCTCTGCTGTCTCTGCTGTCTCTGCTGTCTCTGCTGTCTCTGCTGTCTCTGCTGTCTCTCCTGTCTCTCCTGTCTCTCCTGTCTATCCTGCCTATCCTGCCTCTCCTGTCTCTCCTGTCTCTGCTGTCTCTGCTGTCTCTGCTGTCTCTGCTGTCTCTGCTGTCTCTGCTGTCTCTGCTGCCTCTGCTGCCTCTGCTGTCTCTGCTGTCTCTGCTGCCTCTGCTGTCTCTCCTGCCTCTCCTGTCTATCCTGTCTCTCATATCTTTCCTGCCGCAGCGTACTGACCTTGGGAGTTTTGGCGAAGCGGCCCGTCCTCGTGTCGCGGATGGTCATGATGTCGAATAGCTCCACCTCCTGTAAGAATCGCAGACAGAATCGACCAGTCAGCCGTGGCCGCGGGGACTGGAAGCGATGATGATGATTGGGGATTTCGGACGCACGATGCTCTGCAAGGCCGCGGTGAGGGAAATCTCACAAGAAAATAGTATCAGAGGGGAGCTAAATTAATATATATATATATATATATATATATATATATATATATTAATATATATATATATATATATATATATATATATATTATATATATATATATATATATATATTATATATATATATATATATATATATAT
>JAXIVJ010014770.1:27500-33483 GCA_036785665.1 Chirona hameri
TGTATATATATATATGTATATATATATATATATATATATATTTATATATATATATATATATATATATATATATATATATATATATATATATATATATATATATATATATATATATATATATATATATATATATATATATATATATATATATATATATATATATATATATATATATATATATATATATATATATATATATATATATATATATACTATATATATATATATATATATATATATATATATATATATATATATATATATATATATATATATATATATATATATATATATATATATATATATATATATATATATATATATATATATATATATATATATATATATATATATATATATATATTTATATATATATATATAGTGCATACTGGCCACTGGGATGTGAGCGTAAAAAACAAAGTTGGCAAAACAAATCCATTTAAGTACAACCGGACAGAGCAGACCATCATAATTTCCATTCATCGCGTGCTGTTTTCTAACCACATATCCCGACTTCTTTAATATCCAGCCAGACAGAGCACCAGCCTCTGCGGAGCCGACGCAGAGTCATAGCACAGTACCCACCTATCCCAGCACAGTGACACTGCGCGACACAATTCTACACAAACACAGTGTAACACATTCCCATGACACCGCGCGATAAAATCGCACCATGACATTGCGTGACACAGTACCAGAGATCAGTCTGGGGGGCGGGACCCAGATTAGGTCCCCAGTGGTCTCCATCGGTCCCCAGCCGACCACAGAGGACCTCCGCCACAGACCCTGGCCCCCGGGTCAATAAACCAACCAATGACGTGTCCCCGGGTCCCCGGGTCAATCAGCCAGCCAATGACGTCTACTAACAGTGTTTCCACGGACTCCGCAGCCTGCGATGGGCTGCTCCAGTCCGCATTCTCCCGGGTCAGATTCCCTAGCTGCTCTTATGCTGAGTGCACCAGGGCTTTATGTACTAAATATAGGGTAGATTAATCCGGTATAATTTGACGAGTAGCTGCATCAGATTATATTACATCAGTAAAAAGCGGCGCGTTCGACAGGGCCAGTCCTATATCGGTCAGCATTGCATTGCGATGGGAGGTAAATGAACAACTGGATGTGGATGCAAATGTTTGCCAGATCTGGAGAGGACCAGTCCAAGTAGGACAGGACAGGGTAAGAAAAGGCGGGTTAGGGTAGGATACGAGTCAGACTCAGTGTACGACAGGGTAATATAAGGCAGGTTAGGGTAGGATACGAGTCAGGCTTAGTGCATGACAGGGTAAGATAAGGCAGGTTAGGGTAGGATACGAATCAGGCTCAGTGCATGGCAGGGTAAGATAAAGCAGGTTAGGGTAGGATACGAGTCAGGCTCAGTGCATGACAGGGTAAGAAAAGGCGGGTTAGGGTAGGATACGAGTCAGGCTCAGTGCATGACAGGGTAAGAAAAGGCGGGGTTAGGGTAGGATACGAGTCAGGCTCAGTGCATGACAGGGTAATATAAGGCAGGTTAGGGTAGGATACGAGGTCAGGCTCAGTGCATGACAGGGTAAGAAAAGGCAGGTTAGGGTAGGATACGAGTCAGGCTCAGTGCATGACAGGGTAAGAAAAGGCGGGTTAGGGTAGGATACGAGTCAGGCTCAGTGCATGACAGGTTAAAGATAAGGCGGGTTAGGGTAGGATACGAATCAGGCTCAGTGCATGACAGGGTAAGATAAGGCGGGTTAGGGTAGGATACGAGTCAGGCTCAGTGCATGACAGGGTAAGGTACAAAGGCGGGTTAGGGTAGGATACGAGTCAGGCTCAGTGCATGACAGGGTAAGAAAAGGCGGGTTAGGGGAGGATACGAGTCAGGCTCAGTGCATGACAGGGTAAGATAAGGCGGGTTAGGGTAGGATACGAATCAGGCTCAGTGCATGACAGGGTAAGAAAAGGCGGGTTAGGGTAGGATACGAGTCAGGCTCAGTGCATGACAGGGTAGAAAAGGCGGGTTAGGGTAGGATAACGAGTCAGGCTCAGTGCATGACAGGGTAAGAAAAGGCGGGTTTAGGGTAGATACGAGTCAGGCTCAGTGCATGACAGGTAATTATAAGGCAGGTTAGGGTAGGATACGAGTCAGGCTTAGTGCAATGACAGGGTAATATAAGGCAGGTTAGGGTAGGATACGAGTCAGGCTCAGTGCATGACAGGGTAATATAAGGCAGGTTAGGGTAGGATACGAGTCAGGCTTAAGTGCATGACAGGGTAATATAAGGCAGGTTAGGGTAGGGTACGAGTGAGGCTCAGTGCATGACAGGGTGAGATAAAGGCAGGTTATGGTAGGATACGAGTCAGACTCAGTGCATGACGGGACATGGGCTGGGCAGGTACAGGAAAGGACAGCAGATGTCAAGTCAAATCAGGGTCAGGCGAGATCAGGTCAAATTAGTTCAAGGTCAGGCGGTGAAACGCAAGACAGAACAGTACAGGATAGGGCAGAACAGTACAGGATAGGGCAGAACAGTACAGGATAGGGCAGAATAGTACATGATAGGGCAGAACAGTACAGGATAGGGCGAACAGTACAGGATAGGGCAGAACAGTCACAGAATAGGGCAGAATAGTACATGATAGGGCAGAACAGTACAGGATAGGGCAGAACAGTACAGAGCAGGTTAGGTGAGAGTAGGACAGGACAGTACAGAGCAGGTTAGGTGAGAGTAGGACAGGACAGTACAGAGCAGGTTAGGTGAGAGTAGGACAGTACAGTACAGAGCAGGTTAGGTGAGAGTAGGAAAGGACAGTACCAGGAGCAGGTTAGGTGAGAGTAGGACAGTACAGTACAAGAGCAGGTAGGTGAGAGTAGAGTAGTACAGGACAGTACAGAGCAGGTTAGGTGAGAGTAGGACAGGACAGTACAGAGCAGGTTAGGTGAAAGTAGGACAGGACAGTACAGAGCAGGTTAGGTGAGAGTAGAGACAGGACCAGTACAGAGCAGGTTAGGTGAGAGTAGGACAGGACAGTACAGAGCAGGTTAGGTGAGAGTAGGACAGTACAGTACAGAGCAGGTTAGGTGAGAGTAGGACAGGACAGTACAGAGCAGGTTAGGTGAGAGAAGGACAGTACAGTACATTGGACAGGTTAGTGCAGCAGTAGGAACAGGACAGTACAGAGCAGGTAGGAGAGACAGGACCAGTACAGAGCAGGTTAGGTGAGAGTAGGACAGGACCGTACAGAGCAGGTTAGGTGAGAGTAGGACAGGACAGTACAGAGCAGGTTAGGTGAGAGTAGTGACAGTACAGTACAGAGCAGGTTAGGTGAGAGTAGGACAGGACAGTACAGAGCAGGTTAGGTGAGAGTAGGACAGGACAGTACAGAGCAGGTTAGGGTGAGAGTAGGACAGGAGACTAGTACAAGAGCAGGTTAGGTGAGAGTAGGACAGGACAGTACAGAGCAGGTTAGGTGAGAGTAGGACAGGACAGTACAGAGCAGGTTAGGTGAGAGTAGGACAGGACAGTACAGAGCAGGTTAGGTGAGAGTAGGACAGGACAGTACAGAGCAGGTAGGTGGAGTAGGCAGGACAGTACAGAGCAGGTTAGAGAGCTAGTCAGGACAGGACAGTACAGAGCAGAGCGTGCAGGGGCAGGACAGGAGAAGGAGGTCCGGGGGGGGGATGGTCGCCGACAACAGCGGTCATAAGCTAGGAGGGCAAGGGAGGGCAGAGACGAGGACATGCAGGAAAGGACCGGGTTGAGACAACAGAGCAGGCAGAGACAGAGGAAGGAGAGAGGAGACAGAGACAGAGACAGAGACAGAGACAGAGACAGAGACAGAGACAGAGACAGAGAAGGCAGAGAGGCAGACAGAGGACAGATGACAGAGCAGAGACAGAGACAGAGACATCAGAGACAGAGACGAGACAGAGACAGGAAGGACAGAGCGACAGAGAGAGACAGAGACAGAGACAGAGACAGAGACAGAGACAGAGACAGAGACAGAGACAGAGACAGAGACAGAGACCCAGAGACAGAGACAGAGACAGAGACAGAGACAGAGACAGAGACAGAACGGACAGAGACAGAGACAGAGACAGAGGACAGAGACAGAGGACCAGAGACAGAGACAGAGACAGAGACAGAGACAGAGAAGAGACAGAGACAGAGAACAGAGACAGAGACAGAGACAGACAGAGACAGAGACAGAGACAGAGACAGAGACAGAGACAGAGACAGAGACAGAGACAGAGACAGAGACAGAGACAGAGACAGAGACAGAGACAGAGACAGAGACAGAGACAGAGACAGAGACAGGAGACAGAGACAGAGACAGAGACAGAGACAGAGACAGAGACAGAGACAGAGACAGAGACAGAGACAGAGAACAGAGACAGAGACAGAGACAGAGACAGAGACAGAGACAGAGACAGAGACAGAGACAGAGACAGAGACAGAGACAGAGACGAGACAGAGACAGAGACAGAGACAGAGACAGAGACAGAGACAGAGACTAGAGACAGAGACAGAGACAGAGACAGAGACAGAGACAGAGACAGAGACAGAGACAGAGACCAGAGACAGAGACAGAGACAGAGACAGAGACAGAGACAGAGACAGAGACAGAGACAGAGACAGAGACAGAGACAGAGACAGAGGGCAGAGACAGAGACAGAGACAGAGACAAGAGACAGAGACAAGGAGACAGAGACAGAGACAGAGACAGAGACAGAGACAGAGACAGAGACAGAGACAGAGACAGAGACAGAGACAGAGACAGAGGACAGAGACAGAGACAGAGACAGAGACAGAGACAGAGACAGAGACAAGAGACAGAGACAGAGACAGAGACAGAGACAGAGACAGAGACAGAGACAGAGGACGAGACAGAGGACAGAGACAGAGACAGAGACAGAGACAGAGACAGAGACAGAGACAGAGACAGAGACAGAGACAGAGACAGAGACAGAGACAGAGACAGGAGACAGAGACAGAGGACAGAGACAGAGACAGAGACAGAGACAGAGACAGAGACAGAGACAGAGACAGAGACAGAGACAGAGACAGAGACAGAGACAGAGACAGAGACAGAGACAGAGACAGAGACAGAGACAGAGACAGAGACAGAGACAGAGAGACAGAGACAGAGACAGAGACAGAGACAGAGACAGAGACAGAGACAGAGACAGAGACAGAGACAGAGACAGAGACAGAGACAGAGACAGAGACAGAGACAGAGAGACAGAGAGACAGAGACAGAGACAGAGACAGAGACAGAGACAGAGACAGAGACAGAGACAGAGAGACAGAGACAGAGACAGAGACAGAGAAGAGGACAGAGACAGAGACCAGAGACAGAGACAGAGACAGAGACAGAGACAGAGACAGAGACAGAGACAGAGACGAGACAGAGACAGAGACAGAGACAGAGACAGAGACAGAGACAGAGACAGAGACAGAGACAGAGACAGAGACAGAGCAGAGACAGAGACAGAGACAGAGACAGAGAGAGACAGAGACAGAGACAGAGACAGAGACAGAGACAGAGACAGAGACAGAGACAGAGACAGAGACAGAGACAACAGAGACAGAGACAAGAGACAGAGGACAGAGACAGAGACAGAGACAGAGACAGAGACAGAGACAGAGACAGAGACAGAGACAGAGAGCAAGAGACAGAGACAGAGACAGAGACAAGAGACGAAGACAGAGACCAGAGACAGAGACAGAGACAGAGACAGAGACATGAGACAGGACAGAGACAGAGACAGAGGACAGAGACAGAGACAGAGACAGAGACAGAGAAGAGACAGAGACAGAGTACAGAGACAGAGACAGAGACAGAGGACAAGACAGAGACAAGAGCAGAGACAGAGACAGAGACAGAGACAGAGACAGAGTGCAGAGACAGAGTACCTAGAGACAGAGACAGAGACTGAGACCAGAGACACTAGACTAGACAGACAGAGACAGAGACAAGAGACAGAGACCAGAGACAGAGACTAGAGACA
>JAXIVJ010014771.1:0-33479 GCA_036785665.1 Chirona hameri
GCGAGAAGCGCTGCTGGCTCAACGGTGTGAGATCACTGGACAGTTTGTTGTGCAGCGCTGGGGCTCTCGAACAGAAGCGTCGCTTTCCAGCCTCGCTTCTGGATCTAGGCACGCGCAGCCAGCCATTCTGTCTGGTGTTACGCTGCCGCGTGTCACCGCAGTAATGGAGCGTGACAGCCAAGGAGTCAGGCTCCCCGCTCGCGATCACTTTATGCGCAAGACACAATGTACAGTGGTCAGCCATCAACTGGACAGGTAACCAGCCCAGTCGCTCTCTCAGGTCCGAAACATGGTCGAACTTTCTGCGTCCAAAAATTACTCTCGCCGCGAATTCAAAATTTCTGAATTCTGTTCATGTTCTTCTTAGATCCGTTGCCATACATAGAAAGGCAGTACCGGACCTGAGAGAGTACCAAGGCTGTTAGAAGCGTACAGACAATGCTGTAAGGCAGCACGTGGCGCACGTGCGACAAACCAATCAAAATTCCATTACAGCGCCGGCTGACGACACTCACATGACTGTCCCAGGAGATATTTTTTGTCGAAAGTGACGCTTAGGTTTTTGACCTCGCTGCAAGGTGCGAGGGGGGCTATCGCGGAAGGCGATTTCAAAGTTTGGTAGTGTACGCAAATTTGGGCGGCTTCCAAGAGCGATGAGCTGAGCTTTACTCGCGTTCACTTTGAGGGCGTTCTCGCGGAACCAATCGTATAAGCAGCCAGAGAAGTCTCCATCTTAACCCTCGCCCTACGGGAGCTTTTTTCACCTTCGCCCTACGGGGGGTGGGGCTGACAGCCCCCTGTTTACTTCCAAACCAAGCAACTTAGAGCAATGCAGTAAGAACCAGCATGTTGCCTGTCATGAGATAAATCTAACAGTATGCGATATTTAGGTTTCAGGTCAACGGGTGACCTTCCAGGTCAAGTGAATGACCTCGGATTTACCTCGTCCACAACAGCGATTTTGCTCTTCAGGAAACCTAAAAATGAGAAAATTGATAATGTAAATGAAAAGGCATGTTCCTAGACCAGTTTTGGCTCAGAAATACAGAAAAGGTAATTATTTGTTCGTATCTTCTCAAAAAGTTTTTTTATGACGTAATCAGTTTCTTACACTTCGGGAGCCATCACTCAGTCAAAATGAAGATATTGCTTTGAAATTTGGTATGTGTATTGTCCATGCTCAGTTCTCTCACATATATTCCGGTTTTTCTAACATCTTTGAAATTTTTATTTTGTGGGGATGTTTAAAAACAAAATCATTTTATTATTTTAGGAGTCAAAAACCCACAATTTTGAAAATCCGAGATTGCCATTTTAAAGAAGAGCCATTTGTATGTTTGGTAAATTTCGTTTGCAATTTCCTTTAAAACTCGATTTTCTACCATTTTTCAAATATCTATCGTTTTTCCACCAACATGACGTCATCAAAACATGATTATTTCTCAAACCACTCAAATAATTGCAATTAAATTATGACAGCTTACGTATAATTGTTGTAAACTCAGCTACCGAAATTTTCAGTATGATGCACCGCATGTGTAAAAAGTTATTCAATAAAAACCTCAGGGGGGGGGGGGGGGGGGGGTGGCAAGCCCCCTCGTAGGGCGAGGGTTAATGATGAGCGATGGAAGTTCGTTCTTTTACCGGAGACAATCACCTGGTTGACGTCAGCGTATTGTACGACACACGCACCAGCGGCAAACAGCGAAAGATCGTTGGCGAAAACTGTAAAACAGAGTGGTCCCAGGGCAGACCCCTGGAAGACTCCCATTGTGTTTGACAGTGGAGGAGAGATCTGCCCAACTCCACTGTGATCACGCAAGGACACGCTCTGGGTATAACCGACAAGGTACTCTCTGAACCACCCGAACGTTAACCCCGTGCAGTATGAGCTTGCGGAGTAGAATCTCGTGGTCAATGATGGCAAAACATTTACTGAGGTACAGCAAACACAAGAGCGAGATCTCTCCACCGTCGGTAGCCGTGAGGATTTGGTCGGCGACAGTTGCTAGCGCGGTCTCCGTCGAATGGCGTGGACGGAAACAGTGCTGGCTGGGATATAGGAGGTGGTTGAAAGAAAGGTAGTGGTATAGCTGCTAGGAGGTGGTTGAAGGAAAGGTAGTGGTATAGCTGCTAGGAAGTGGTTGAAGGAAAGGTAGTGGTATAGCTGCTAGGAGGTGGTTGAAGGAAAGGTAGTGGTATAGCTGCTAGGAGTGGTTGAAGGAAAGGTAGTGTATAGCTGCTAGGAGGTGGTTGAAGGAAAGGTAGTGGTATAGCTGCTAGGAGGTGGTTGAAGGAAAGGTAGTGGTATAGCTGCCGTTAGAATACGTTTCCCACCACCTTGGATATGACTGGGATGATAGAGATGGGACGGAAGTTGGAAGGATCAGTGGGGTCGTCGGTCTTAAAGATGGGGTGAATGATGGAATGTTTCCAGGACGATGGGTAGTCGGATTGGGTTAAACAGGTGTTGATGATGTGAAGGATGACATAGCCGACGGCAGGGAAGCTGGCCTGAACACGCGCCCTGGAGGGGGGCGAAATCCGCCCACCCCTCCGGTTTTTCGAGGATAGCGCAAAAACGGCGGCGCGCAGCGCCGCCGTTTTTTGTATACCTGTTTAGAAATGAACTTCCCGCATTATGTAAAACTATTGGCCTCAGGTCATCTCAGGTCAGGTCACCAGACCAGGTCACGTGATGACCTCAACTCCAAAACGTTTGCAGTAGTACCACAGCCACAGTTTTACGCCGATCGGTTTCAATCTTGCAGGACTTCATAAGGTCATAGATACCAACAATTTGTTATTCTCGGATTTTATAATATCGGTGACCTAAGGTCAGGTCAATTTGGTGACCGCCTACACGGTTGTATCAATAACTATCGACATAATGAAGATAGAGAAGAGAAAACGGTACCAATATGTTTGTCTCGTCGAGACACGTCTCCAATATTCAACATGACCAACTTGGGTCGCCAATTGACCTTGACCTGAGGTCAAATTTCTCAGTTGACCTAACCCGGTCACCATGAATATGATTCGAAGCGCCTTGACAAGACACACGCGATGGCGTAAACATTATTGCTTTTATCTTTATTAGGTAAAAGGTTATTTGGGGAAAACAGTTTTGAAAACTAAAATCACCTTTTTGACATTCGATGACCTCTCGATTGCATTTTTCATGACTTTCGATTGCTTTTTTCCGTTTGCTGCTAACTATCAAAGTTCCCGAGATATTTGGGGGTGTTCGAACCGAAGTCTTGAAAACTTGAAAATCTGACCCTGAAATCTGGTGACCTCAATATTGACCTGAAAAAAAAATTAACGGAATACTTTCGAAAGAGCTTGTCTCGAGCTATCTAACGTCGTTTCCCGCTTGTCGCTACGTTGCGTGGTTTTCGAGATCATAGGGGGGGGGGGGGCGAAATCCGCCCCCCCTCCAGGGCGTGTAATTATCAGAGGCCCTCCAGGGCGCGTGTTAACCCTATTCCCTGGGCGGCCAGAATTACGCTAACCTGCGGTGGGGGCAGATTCTGCCCCCCAGAGATCTCGAGAACCGCTAGGTGGATTTCGATGAGGAAAACGCCATTGGATTCGTCATGACAAGGTCTCTCTTTTTTATCCCGACATTTTTGTTTTATTCAAAAATGGGGGCCATAGGTAAAACAATCCGAAAATTTTGGGTGTTTTTTGAAGGGTCATTGCGGCCATGTGGCTCGACCGATTTTCATGCTCCAAACGTTTTTGAGCTTCAAATGTACTGGTCTTTAATATATCTAAAGATAAAAAACAAAATAAAAATCATAGGCGTATTAAGGCAATGTAAAATGGGGGGATTTTCTGGGAAAATATATGTGCTGTTCGTGATTGTTTGGGACGACATGAACGTCACATGTGGGCATTATATGCTGTAATTTGTTAAATTTGATATATTGCGCATAGGCGGATCCAGGAAAAAACATGGGGGCACCATGCGCGTAACGCTTTTATCATCTTACTAATTTGAAGTTGGACCTAATTTGAGGGTGGGTATCGCCTCCCATTTTGTTATCCTGAGTGCGCCTCTGCCCCAAAAATATGTACAATCCCAGTATCTATGATGCATATTGCATTGAAATTGTTTCTGACGCATGTATTGCACTGCAAACCACGAAGGAAGTATGCGCCGCAAAACCGCATTCGTAACACCCTCCCCAAAACAGGAGCCTGGAACCGCCTCTGCTAAACCGATTTTTTTTATAAAATTTTGACACAACACGCGCCATTCAATTTGGAAAAATGTCACAGTTTCAGGACGCTAGGCCTAACGGTTTAGAAGTGGCAACTGAAAAACCACCGGGAGGGGCAGAATCTGCCCCCGCAGGGAATAGGGTTAAGGGCTCGTACACACACACCATCAGATCCACAGGCGGGCGAGCTCCTCATACTCAGCAGTATGTCTGCCAGGGTGTCATGGTCAGCAGGGGAGACGGTGAACCCACATACGCCCATACGTGGGAGGCGACAAGCCATGCCACCTGAACGGTTAGTCGCACCAGCGATCTCGGCCGCCATCCTCGGTCCGACTGAAACGAAAAACTCGTTCATGTGCAGGTGCGAAAGCTGCGGCGATACCTCCCTACCAGGTCTCTTGCCAGCAACCACGTCCCGGATGTTCCGCCAGACCGCGTGCGGCCCCTGTTCTCTGATTCGGGTCTCAATGTCAGTACGCGTGTCACGGCGGATGGCAGACCGGACAGCGCGGTTCAAGTCGCGGTACTCGCTCGAGTCCCGGCCACGTGAGCGGAGCGTGCCACGCCGGCGCGACATGAGTTATTTTGTGGCAGCTGTGACTGGTGGGGCAGACGGGTTCCGGATCTTACGAGTTTTCATCGGTGCGTGCTTGTATAGAATAAGCAAAAACAGTGAATGAAAAGCACGCCACTTGTCATCGACTGATAGGGAGCTAAAAACATGCTGCCAGTCACAACACTGCAAGTCGATCAGAAAGGCATCGGGTTAAAGCTGCTGAAGGGGCGTGACCGTACGACGGTACACTTGCGGCGGTTACGTGGCACGTCAACATGAGTGCGAATGATGTATAGTGGGGACTATAGTCACAAAATTGTGCTCGGCAGCCAGTTACTAAGTTACGGCGGTTAACAATGCATACATCCACAAGAAAACCTGCAGTAAAGGTGGGCGTGGTCACTAGCTGACAGAGGGAATAATCTGATAAGAACTCCTCCAGACGAGCTCTGGCGGGTGCGGGTGGGATCTTTAAGAGATCGCAGTTCAGATCACCACATAACACAATGGTCACGGTCGGGTGGTCCAGCACCACTCCCTGCAGCTGAGCCTCGAGGTCGCCGAAGTCGGCGTCGAGCGCCGCGGCGGCGTACCGCGGAAGCCGGTACAGGGAGCAGAGTAGCAGCTCTGTCGGCTTCGGTCCAGCTTCAGCAGCGACCAGATGGCTTCCAGTCGGCTGTACGGTGACAGGATGGCGTGCTGTAGAAAAAAAAACAGTCAACTGCTGTACTACGGTCTCCCTTTTTATATCCCTCTAGCTATTTATAACCCTTTGGTATTTTGTAACTCGATATTTTCCACTTGATAGCATTGTTTCACCCATACGCACTGGCGATCGGTTATTCGATCGATCGGATCGGATCGGTTATTGAGAAGCTGGTGAGCAGGGCAGATCGGTTATCGGATCGGATCGGTTATTGAGAAGCTAGTGAGCAGGGCGGGCCGGGCCCGTCCAGGACACTCCAGGTATGTCGGCCACGTACAACTTTCGCTTCTAAATTCTGCCGGCTACCAGGAATTGTGCAATCGGATGGTAGGGGTCAGGGCCTGCGCAATAAGCTCTGCTTAGTGTGGGTCCTGACCTCGGAAATCCACCCATTCAAAAGGTTCGGACTAAATTTATAAAAAAGAAGAAGCTAGGCTGGAATCAATACATTGAAGCCGAATTTTACCTTTTGCTAAACAGTTAGCCTGCAAATTATGTAATGCCTATTGCCTGCTACGCTAACATTGATTTTAAGAGAACAATTCAACATTACTTCACTTTCACCAAAAACAAGCAAAATTTCTTTTTCGTATTTCTCACCATTGTATGTTGGGGCTGACTGCACCCTAGCCTATCGTCCAAATAGTGGGTGGAGCTGGCATCCAACATACCATTACCAGCAATCGGTTACCTTTATCTTGAGGCAGGCGTCAGTTGGTCGTGGGTCGAGGACAGCCCATAAATCTGGCACAGGAACGAAGCGCCGTCCTGAAGCTGATGGCGACTCAGGACTGTCAGCAGCGCCCCTGGCGGAAAATTCCCATACTAACTTGCCAGAGAAGTCGGCTCGATTGTGTGCTTGCGTGCCTGCGTGCCTGCGTACCTGCGTACCTGCGTACCTGCTGTGTGTGTGTGTGTGTGTGTGTGTGTGTGTGTGTGTGTGTGTGTGTGTGTGTGTGTGTGTGTGTGTGTGTGTGTGTGTGTGTGTGTGTGTGTGTGTGTGTGTGTGTGTGTGTGTGTGTGTGTGTGTGTGTGTGTGTGTGTGTGTGTGTGTGTGTGTGTGTGTGTGTGTGTGTGTGTGTGTGTGTGTGTGTGTGTGTGTGTGTGTGTGTGTGTGTGTGTGTGTGTGTGTGTGTGTGTGTGTGTGTGTGTGTGTGTGTGTGTGTGTGTGTGTGTGTGTGTGTGTGTGTGTGTGTGTGTGTGTGTGTGTGTGTGTGTGTGTGTGTGTGTGTGTGTGTGTGTGTGTGTGTGTGTGTGTGTGTGTGTGTGTGTGTGTGTGTGTGTGTGTGTGTGTGTGTGTGTGTGTGTGTGTGTGTGTGTGTGTGTGTGTGTGTGTGTGTGTGTGTGTGTGTGTGTGTGTGTGTGTGTGTGTGTGTGTGTGTGTGTGTGTGTGTGTGTGTGTGTGTGTGTGTGTGTGTGTGTGTGTGTGTGTGTGTGTGTGTGTGTGTGTGTGTGTGTGTGTGTGTGTGTGTGTGTGTGTGTGTGTGTGTGTGTGTGTGTGTGTGTGTGTGTGTGTGTGTGTGTGTGTGTGTGTGTGTGTGTGTGTGTGTGTGTGTGTGTGTGTGTGTGTGTGTGTGTGTGTGTGTGTGTGTGTGTGTGTGTGTGTGTGTGTGTGTGTGTGTGTGTGTGTGTGTGTGTGTGTGTGCGTGCGCGTGCGCGTGCGCGTGCGCGTGCGCGTGCGCGTGCGCGTGCGTGTGCGTGTGCGTGTGCGTGTGCGTGTGCGTGTGCGTGTGCGTGTGCGTGTGCGTGTGCGTGTGCGTGTGCGTGTGCGTGTGCGTGTGCGTGTGCGAGTGCGAGTGCGAGTGCGAGTGCGAGTGCGTGTGCGTGTGCGTGTGCGTGTGCGTGTGCGTGTGCGTGTGCGTGTGCGTGTGCGTGTGCGTGTGCGTGTGCGTGTGCGTGTGCGTGTGCGTGTGCGTGTGCGTGTGCGTGTGCGTGTGCGTGTGTGTGTGTGTGTGTGTGTGTGTGTGTGTGTGTGTGTGTGTGTGTGTGTGTGTGTGTGTGTGTGTGTGTGTGTGTGTGTGTGTGTGTGTGTGTGTGTGTGTGTGTGTGTGTGTGTGTGTGTGTGTGTGTGTGT
Source organism: Chirona hameri (assembly GCA_036785665.1). Taxonomy (NCBI): domain Eukaryota; kingdom Metazoa; phylum Arthropoda; class Thecostraca; order Balanomorpha; family Balanidae; genus Chirona; species Chirona hameri. Next base: position 7,569 of record JAXIVJ010014771.1, read on the forward strand.
GTGTGTGTGTGTGTGTGTGTGTGTGTGTGTGTGTGTGTGTGTGTGTGTGTGTGTGTGTGTGTGTGTGTGTGTGTGTGTGTGTGTGTGTGTGTGTGTGTGTGTGTGTGTGTGTGTGTGTGTGTGTGTGTGTGTGTGTGTGTGTGTGTGTGTGTGTGTGTGTGTGTGTGTGTGTGTGTGTGTGTGTGTGTGTGTGTGTGTGTGTGTGTTTGTGTGTGTGTTTGTGTGTGTGTGTTGTGATGTGGAGGCTGACTAACGTCAAAAAAGGTTAATTGTGTCATTAATGCGTATTGCTTAATATTTTTTTTTAAATAACAGAACCTGAATGTGTCGTACGGAATACATGCGAACGGTATTGGAATGTAGGTACTTAAGTGTAGATAGCCCTGCCTGGGCTTCCCATTGCATTCACGCCGGACAGCATTAGCCGACTTAACGTAGAAAGATAGACTTACTTTGCGCCGGACAGCATTAGCCGGTTTAACGTAACTACCGGGTCAAATTGACCAGATGTTAGCACCCCTCTGGGAAGCATGGCTGCAGGCCGACCAGGACAAACAAGAAAGGAAAAAAGGATCTCCGCGAGAGGCGGTCGCACGGTCTGGAAATTCAATTCACTCCTTTGAGCCAATTTCGAAACTCACAACTTGATTTTCCGACAGAGCGACGATTCTGACTGCGTAGGTTGCGATCTAGTGACCAGTTGGGTACCATCGACGGAAAGACAAAACTGCGTGCTGTTACAGCTTATCTTATCCCAATTAATGCGAATTGCAAACATTAAACACAACCGACACAGTTCTTGCTTGGCTTGTGATCACCAGACGTGACATCTTATCCACCACACGGTACGTCACCAGCCCTAATTAATAACTGATTAACAGTAAATCTGTCTGTAAACGGATAGACTGGGCAAATACTTCAAGTTTACTGTACATATTTGAATGGACTTTTTCGATATTTAAGTACTGCTGTAAGTAACAGGAGTATTCTTTTATTCAGTTTTTAGCCGGGAAAAGAGCTGCAAGAAAAACAAAAAAATATGAAAACCATTCATAGCGCGCAGTAACTGGACCTAATGGTGGCGCTGGTGAGTGCATCACCGTGTGGCCTAGTTGGGTGACATCCAGCACGACTGATATCCACCGCATATTGTATACTGAGCGCCTTTATTTCCGTGGCTGAGCACGATGTTGGTCGGCCCGCTGAAGAGGCATATCAGACCATGGCCTGATCTGCAGGGAACAGGCACGTTGCTGGACATACTGCCGGGTTTTGCCGGCTCTCACTTTTGCAGCTCTATATCTGGGATGTCTGTATTCATCACATTTTCCATTCTTGGGCACTTCCCGGCAAGCCATGCGTTCGGCCGCGTCCATATAATGCCATATTTCTCGCTCGTTTCCCCCAGTTTACGAGAAAAAGCCACCGAAATCTACCACTAGCATACTGAGGCACGCCCGCGAGCCGCGAAATATCTGCTCTCGGTGACGGTTTGCCCAGTTGCGAGCACTAAAAGGCAGAGGTCCATAGCATGGCCGAGCTGGCAGCAGCAGAGCGCACAGAGCGCCTTATCCCGTCATTCACTGGGGTCTCAGCAGCACGCCATTGACGGGGGGGGGGGGGCGTTAAACGCCCCCTGGTTATCTTCTGAACCAATGATCGTAGCGAGACGCACAAGGCGGCAATCGAAAGATCTCAATGAGATGAATATCAAGCATGCTAAAAAAAAAATCAGGTAAAATGTCAGGTCACGGTCAGGTCAAAGGTCAAAATCGACGTATTTGAGTTTATGGGCCATACTTCCCATCCAAAGCCTTCGATTACGACCACGATCATCCAAAGCGCTGCCAATGGTATGATACATATCCTCATGAGCTAAAGTGAGATTGTTGGGTAAGGTCAAGGTCAGGGTTAGGTCACAAAAGGTGACTATGCTTATAATATGTACGAAAGTCATGCAACACATCTGTTATGAGTTATTTTCCACGTATAATTCGATAGCGATAGTCATTTTACCACCCGACTTCATTTACGTGAAGTTAATGTCAGGTTCAGGTCAAGTTCAGGTCACTGAAGGTCAACATTTTAAATGGATAAATCTGAATAAACAAGACATGTTTCTAGTCTATTTTGTATCAGAAATACAGTGGTGATATTCATTTGGCTGCACCTGGTCAATATAGGCCAACAATGCATTTTTTTGTAATATGACGTCATGAGTTACCCATACTTTAGATGCCATAAGTCAGTCAAAAATGGTGATATCATTCGGAAATTGGGTATGGTTGTTTTCCATATGTGGTTCTCTCACATATATTCTGGCTTTTTAATATCTTTAACAATTTTGATTTTGTTGGCATTTTCCCCAATGCTTTATTTTTATTTTCGGGTGATACATTTTTTCTTTCTTTCAAAATTCCGATATAACCATGTTATAGCCCATGCTATTTTATATCTTTTGACGTTTTTGGGGTGCATTTTTGCTCAAAATATGCCATTTGTACGGTCTGTTACATTTTAGCTGATTTTGGTGTATAACTCGTGTGTAGTGACGTCACTAATTTCGATATAACTCAATTTTGTTGAGACGAAATTGCTTTATGTTGTCACAAAACGTCAAATAGATGTAGAAGAAGGTACATGAAGTTTCACGTTGATACCGCTATTGTTTTTTATCTATTACGAAAATTAATCAGGGGAGAGGCGTTAAACCCCCCTGCCCCCCCTAGTCAATGTCGCCTTAAGGAGCGGACAGCATGCCTGCCTGGCGGGAAACACAGGCCGCCGCGGAATTGAAACAGGTGAGAAATTGCATTCGAATTTCCGTTAGATAGTTAGATGTTTGTAGCCTATGGGAATGCGCTAAACTACTGTCTTCTCCCTAGATGTAAACCGCTAGAAATGCATCTCGTTACTTCTCATTTACTTCCCATCCTCGATGATGTAAATCTGTTTATGAGACCTGGTGCGTGTATAACAAGGAATTTGCAATTGTCTGACCTCCCCAACTGTTAAGTTCACTTGTGAGCGCAAGAACCTGGAGCGAGCTTGAGTAATCATTGTTGCCTAACAGTCCAAGGTGAGTAATTAAGTATCCTAGCAATGTCAACTCTGGTATAACATAGGTGTCCTATTGACTATTCTGGTGGCGCACCAGATTGACAGGCTTTTCATTCCAGGCCTGCCACCTGGTGGAGAAAAACTGAGCCTATAGTTTGCTTCACCACCACTGGGGTTACCTGGTTTAGTGATGCCCTCAACCCTCGCGTCAGGCCATCAGATTGCCGACCAGTGATGACAATTTTCAATCAACAACTCCTTGTCCCGTCCCATTCGAAGTTGTGTCATCATCCTGGCATCTATTTGGGTTATCGATGTTCTCGTGGGCTATCGTATCAGGCGTGCATCTAATTGATCCGCGGCTTTCATCTTATACGCCGTTGCGTCCACCGAATACTTTTCAATAGCATGTGATGGCTACGCTGCCTGTGTTCTACCCTCTTATACACGACTGCCCGGGAATCTCACTCTGATTACTCGTTTTATCTCCCTCAGGTCGCTCCGCTGATTCTCCTCCCTCACCCATACTAGCGGTGCGGGGGTGTAACAGGCGAGTTGGCGGACCGACCGGTTGGCGACGAACATGCTCCAATTGACCCGTTCTAGCAACTATTGACGCGATATGCACTCACAAAAAATAAACACCCGCGCAGTATGCCGACACCCCTAGCCCGTGTGATGCCCACACAACCTAAAATACGTCGCCTGGAAGGTGTTTTGTTTAGCACTCAGGGAGGTGTACCGGAACAACCGTGATCGCCGCTGCATGGGGTGTATAGGTTTAACGGAACACCCTTGATTCCGACACATCGACACCTCAACACTGCATGTGGTGTCGAGGTGTCGCAATACTCATGCGGGGGTGTCGATTGACGTCTCAGCCGGGCGTATTGCGGGAGTTCGTTCACCACTGGGAAAGGCGTAACGTTACCGCTGCATGGGGTGTCGTGGTGTCGCAATACTCACGTGGGGGTGTCAATTGACGCCTCAGCCGGGCGTATTGCAGGAGTTCGCTTCCCACTGGGAGAGGTGTAACGGTCGCCGCTGCTTGGGGTGTCGTGACGCAGACGCATGGCGGGCGGCGGCCGCCGCCGGGCTCCGGCTCAGAGACGTGTCGCAACTCGCAAGACTCAAGCCAATCTGAGCACTCTGATCTGACTCTGAGCACTCGCGCCAACCTTCCCAATGTGAGCAACTAAAAATTAGTACATTTCATTGCAAAACCATTGTATTAACAAAATCGTGAATTATTGTAAACAGATCCATGTATCAACATCAACATCACACATCATCTTCATCAAGCATACTCATACATAATCATAGTTACTTTCGATCAACAGTCAGCTACGTATATTCATATGTTTATAGAAGCTTGGTCGGTGCAGCTCCGACCGGATAAGCAATACAATTGGTTGTGACGGGAGGGCATGAAACATATAGACGCTATCATGCCTAATGTTTAGCGATCACAAATTCACAACTAACTACATTTCTAAGATCAAAAGAACGCACGAAATAACGCACTCACAAATCACAATTAGGTACTTATAACTACGATCACGACAGCACGATTGACAGCCTTTCGCAACTCAACGGCAACTTGAACACTGACAACAGTCGACGCACGCACTCTGCACAACCTGCCGCGACCAAGGCCACGGCGCAACTGAGCCGGCGCGGCCGGCCGGCGGCAATGTGCGCGCGCAGCTAACGCCGCGCCGCCGTCTGCGTCACGTCACCTCAAGCAGCGGTGACCGTCACACCTCTCCCTGTGGTAAACGAACTCCTGCAATACACCCGGCTGAGGCGTCAATCGACAACCCCAGCATGAGTATTGCGACACCTCGACACCCCATGCAGCGGTGACGAACACACAATGCGATGGTGGTCGGCACTGACACACCACGCCGGTGGCTGACATGAGGGTAGATAGCGAAGCCTCAACAATTACACCCCATACATGAGTAAATTTCCAAATTAACCTCTGTGGTAGGAGTTAACACCTGGGTCGTGTGTCACGATTTAGTGAGTGTGGTATGGTAGTGACGTGCTATTGACTCTCTAGCCCGTGCGTCCTATCTGTAATATTATGAATGTCTATAAGTGTCTATGACCTATGAGTGTCTAACGTAAATACTGAAGTGCCAAACGGTTACATATACTGCTCACCATTCTCACGACGGATACCCACTCGATTTACTGGCGGCCAACCGCTGGCCAGTCGGCGTGCTGTTAAACTACACCCCCTCCCCTGCGAACACCGTCGTTACTAAAATTCCTTTGGCATCTAAAGTAATCGTGAACCTAGGCTAGAAAATGAACCAAAATGAACCGGTTATTTTAATCTAAGAGTAATAAAGGGAATGTTTCACCTTTCTGAAAGTTGTCAAATATACGCCGGTTGTAGCCGAAAATATGAAGTAAGTGCTGAAAACGATGGTGATATTTTTTCTCTCGAAAACGATACTTAACTTGATTAAAACTCAGTTTTTATAAATTTGGGATGATGACGTCATATTGAGCTCTAGAAACCTATGCAGAAATCCTTTACGTGCTGCCAAAATATGGCACAATTATTTTGAGACAATTCTGGCGCTTCTAATACAAAACAGACCGAACCATTGAAACATATGCGTCTTCGTACACCACCGTCAAACTAGGAGCAAATTTATATCAAGCTGCAGTTTGATATTTGGAGCATCTCGATTTCGCTGAAAATTTGTACACGGACCATATCTGAGACGCTAATCACGAATCGAATGTTTTTATCTGCGATTTTTCGTATCTTACGAAATACGGACGGTCATACATACATACATACGAAGGTCCGCCGGGGTATTTCGATTTCGCTGAAAATAGATCAAAAGACCATATCCGATACGCTGATCACGAATCCAATGTTTTTGGTCTGGGATTTTTCGTATCGCACGAAATATGGACGGTCATACATACATACGAAGGTCCGCCGGGTATCTCGATTTCGCTGAAAATTGGTACACAAACCATATCCGATACGCTGATCACAAATCCAATTTTTGGGACTTCGGACTTGGGAGCTGGGCCTCAGGTACTTTGAGGACCACAAGCCGCCACTAGTTACAACCTCTTCACTTTACGTAATCTCGAAAATTCAGACATTGTGACATTGTGACTGTTTACTACATATATTCGAGCACATATGGTACGAAACTAGTGCCGAACTTCCCCACACACTTATCACATTCCATTGCATTACTTGAGCACATCTTGCAACACATTCCTTCGGAATCATGGCACATACCCAGAGACAACAGGCAGCAGAAAGCAGAAACTGGCAAAGATATAGACTACACGTCGCACCAACAGAATACACTACAAATTAACGAAGAGGCGCGTTATCTACGTGGCCTGAGACAAATGACATATAACACATATAAGATACACATCGAAAGCAATTATAAGCTAAAGCGACTCAAAATTAAGTTTTTAGTCTGGCCATAAAGAAAACTGACTTACAATATATGTATTACGGAAGTCAAATGCTTCTACGAGCAGCAAATGCCACTATGCCTGTATGTTTACATGTTGAAGGACGGCTTGGCTAGTCTAGCATACAACCCGGAGGCATCTAATTCCAACATGCAATAGGCCCAGCTAGGGTCGAGCCTACGCTACAACAGCACACACCTGAGTATTTCTTCTCGCCGGCCTGCCAACGCCGGTATCCACCGTTTCACTCAGTGACAGTACACGGCATACAGGGAGGACCACCAACAGCCGCAGCTTCCCTCAACACCGCATCAATGAGCTTCCCACAGGACCCTGCCGAAAACCGTACCGAACACACATCCCGCCCCCCACTCACCCCCAGTGTCAGTCCCACCAGCACCACCGCCCTGACACCATCCACCGCTACCCGCCGCCACCACTGTCCACCGCCCGCCGTGCTACCGCCCACCGCTCGCCGCCTCAGAACGGCGAGTTCATGCCCAGCTTGGTATCGAACTCCAGCCTCGGCCGCGTCTGGTACCGTATGTTGTACTTGAACTCCTGTCTTTTCACCAGCTCCGTCACCACCAGCTGCACCAGCGGTCCACCGAGCACTGCCGCAGCGAGGTATGGTGCAGCCTCCACCGGCCAGGCGGCCACTTGACCGTGGGCGGCGGCCGTGGGCGGCATTTGTTTTGTTTTGAATGAAGAAAATGGAACAGTGTAATGTGTAAAAAAATGACCTTCCAACGAATATACTTTAACCCCACCTTTCGAAAATGGTCCCTACCCTATTGTGATGGAATCAACACCCGCATCAAATAAAGGCTGATTGAATCAAAATATTTAACAATTATTATTGATTCAAGGACACTGGTAAATTGTACAAATACATGCATTCCAAGCATTGGCAAATCCAGAACCGTGTTTTGGGAAGGACCACAGTTAATTGGGGAGAAATTTTTTTTTATCTCCTTTGAATGAGAAAGAACAAATTCTCAAAATTGTATTGTGAATCAAACTGTGATTGAAACTCATGATTGGATCATAAAAACATGAATAAATAACCAGTCTGTAATAATCCAATGCCAACAGACATGCATAATTTTGACCTGACCTAAACAATACTGAATACTTTCGATAGAACTTGTATCAAGCTATCACATCCCGTTTTCCACTTGTCGCTAGGTAGCGCAGTTGTCGAGATATTACGGGGAAAGGGCGGAAATCAACCCCCTGCAGTTCGTGTTCGGTGCAAACCCCCTGCAGTGCGCGGGTTAACATTGTGTGCCTACAGTGATCAATCGTTTGTAATTCTCCTGCCTGCATGCCAGTTGGAAAAGCGCTGGGCTCGTTAGCCGAATGTCCTAACCCCGGTCTCGTGTCGTCTATTCATCAATCGGCTCAGTTCCGTACCGACTTCCGTCCGCGTTTCCAATTCTAAGATACCAACGTTTATTCACGATTGAATAGATGGTACGACAAATGCCTAAAATCTACTGTCGGTCAACTTCAGCTAAACCGTGTCTGAGTGAACATCAGTCTGAACCACGTTGACTAGAATGCCAGATAGATATTACACGATTGTAGAACCGTACAGTACTTAATTCCTATCGTTCGTATATACAAAGCATCTGCTATCAGCAAGTTTACTGACTCCGGAAAAATGCGCTGAACCAGCACTGCAATGCTTACCCCTAATGTAATCTTAATTAACGCGTCGTTCCGACACCGCTGGAACTATACACCGAGAACACACACACACACACACACACACACACACACACACACACACACACACACACACTATACCATTCCTACCGCACACACGAGGCCTATTGACCTGCCCCACTCTGCATACCCTACCCACTACATGTTCATTCGCTACGTACCTACCCCATTTTAAAGTTCCCAGTCTGGACGGTAACTTAACTCACAAAATTTAGCTTCTCTCTCCGAATTGGCTGGCATGATATGCTACTTAACTTCGCTTGGCAAGGGTCACGGGCCTGTCACAATTAGGGAAAACGGAGGGGATGGGGTGGAAAGGAACGAGCAGACTACAACGGCATCCTTGCGGCAAAGAACAGTCACATTGCAGCGCTGTCGGCAGCTTTCTGCTGTCTTGTCTCCGCTGACTGGCTGTGAGCTTCTGTCTTGTCTCCGCTGTCAACCCTGCCACGACGAACGGCTGCCGCCGCCGCGCCGCGGGCAGCGTGCGTGCTGCGGTCCCGAAGTCGACTGTGGTCCGCTGTCTCTCCCTGTGCTCTCCTTTCTGTCGTGCGCCGTTGCCCCTGTTTATACTGGGGTCAGCGGCTGCCGGCGGCTGCAGGGTATGGACAGACCCTGCGTCCTCTGATTAGCCGTGCGTCTCTGCACTTATTTTTGCACTTTCCGGTGCTTACCAATTCTTCAAAACTGATGACGCCTTTTCTGACTCATTTTTGAGCTTAGAACTTTCTGGAACAAATAACTCGTCTTCTTTAGGCGGATTTCATCGTTGATAATGGGCCACACCCTTTCAATTCTTGTTTCAAGATACGTTACTGGTGTTGACCCGTATATTTCTTGTCGACCTGTCTTGGTCTTGCATCCTTTTTAATCGATATTTTCTCTCATTTTTCTGACAGCATTTAGAGTCTGTGACGTAGTGAGAGTCCGAATATTTGATCGACTGCTGTTATTGTCATGATATTGATCGGCCTTGCTGTATCGGCTTTAATTGTCCCTCTTAGCTATGTTTGACGGCCACCGCGTCCTTTCCTTTGAACATTTGCATCGAGATTGTTCCATCATATCACTTTATCCGTATTGATCTATCGCTTTTCAACCGCCATTCTTAGATATGTTGATAGGATATGGTGATTAACTACTTTCCCGATTTGTTCTTAGCATCAGTTCTTCAATCATTAGCTTTCCATCAACTCCTCTTGTTACTTTGATTTCTTTATACTTCTGTTTACGCCGCCGTTGCTGGGTGCCTTCGTGTCGCGTACCGGCGATGCCCTTATTTGGTGACGTCTTGAATCCCGTGGCATCCAACCGTGCGTCGGCCGCGCGTGCGTCAGGTGGGCTGGGGGGGGGGGGGGGGAGTGAGAGAGGGAGGGGGAGGGAGGGATGGAGGGAAGGGTGCGGCGGTTCGGATGGTGAGGGTTCATGCTGAGTGATGTGGTTTGCTGACGGTGCGGGTTCACGTTGAGTGGTAGGATTCAGAGAGGCTTCGCCAGGCTCACGTTACCTGCGGGCCATAACTGACTGCTAATGGCTGACTGCTAATGGCTGCCTGCTAATGGCGGACATCATGACTTTGTTGAAAACGTGCGGTCTAGACGGCCGTGCACTGTTTTTGCCAGTGTCGTTTTCGTCTGGAGGGAAGGGCAGCGGCCGGCTGGGTTCGGTCTGGAAGCCGGCCGGCTACGGTCAATAGTAACATACTTTTAATAGATGTACCCCTCCACACCATAAGTCAGTAAAAAATGATGATATCATTTTGCAAATTGGTATGGTAGTTACCCATATCTGGTTCTCTGACATATATTCCGTTGTTTTAATATCTTTGACAAATTTGATAGTGTGGACAGCTTCCCCAAAAGATGTTAGTTTTATTTTTAGGGTAAAAAAACAACATTTTGTAGCCTTTGCCATTTATATCTTTTGACGTTTTTTTATTGCATTTCGCTCAAAATATGACATTTGTACGGTCTGTTAAAGCTTAGCTGATTTTTGTTTAAAACTCGTGTGTAATGATGGCACTAAATTCGCTATAATTCAAAATTTGTTTGAAGAAACTGCTTTATTTTTTTTTCAAAGATGACGTAAACCTGATTTAGAAGAAGGTACCCACAGTTTGACGTTGATAACTCTATTCGTTGGTGAGCTATTACGAAAATTCATCAGGGGGGCGTTAAATGCCCCCCCCCCCCAGTCAATGGCGGGTTAAATGTAATAGTTCCCCTTTAACATGGGGTTTTGGACTGATACAGCAGATTTGTAGAGAAGATCTAAAAATGGGTTGTGGTGAAATAATTGCCTCCCTCCGTTAAGTAATTTCGACACAGGACTAGTGAGCCCGGTTTCATGTCCGCTGTTCCGGGCCACGATCGGGACATGAACGCTCGCAGCAGGAGACAGGTACACTCTCTGGAACGTAGTCTCTGATCACGATGCCTCGTTAATATCCGCTCAGCCGCCCGGGCGGCGCGGCGGCTCCTTGTCAGAGACTGTACTTGGCGTTAGGTGGAGCAGGGCGGAGCCAGAACGCCAGCTGCTATCGTACGATTTATCGTGAAATGCAAAGCAAAACATACTTCTTTCTCCGCATATATCCATCACTTGTCTAAACCAAAGTCATATTCGTAATTTTGATCTCAAGATGCACCATATGGTTGAATTTCAAGACAACTTTAAAGGTGACATTCCTTTAAGGAGCGGACAGCATGCCTGCCTTGCGGGAGACACAGGCCAGCTGCGGCAGAGCGCACAGAGCGCCTTAAGGGTCGGACAGCATGCCTGCCTGGCGGGAGACACAGGCCAGCTGCGGCAGAGCGCACAGAGCGCCTTAAGGAGCGGACAGCATGCCTGTCTGGCGGGAGACACAGGCCAGCTGCGGCAGAGCGCACAGAGTGCCCGCGAGTTACTGGGGTATATTCCATAACGCGACTTACTGGGGGGGGGGGGGGGGGGCTATTTTTTGCCTCCCCCTCGGATCTCCGGAACTACTGGACCGATTGTAAAACTTCAAACGGAATTCCATAGCCCTGGGCAATTTATTGCGGGAAACATAATATTGTTGACCTCGGGGTCATTGATCACGTCATAGGTCAGGTCAAGTACAAAATGTTTGACCCTGTCAAAAGGTTTCGATGGATGGAATTGTCGCGCAAAATTGCGATATTAAACGCATAAGCAGTCGATAAATCGGTATGAATCGTGTGTCTGACACTTCTAAGTACCATTCTAAGCTGTTTATGACTTTGGGTCAGGTCAAGGTCATCCGAGGTCATGGGGTCAAACTGCAGATTACGGTCATTAGGCGTTGTAACACATGTTTATGGGTTTGTTTTTCGTCAAGAACGCGAAAAATGACCCTAGAACATTGTTTGTTCCATCTAAATAGAAGTAAAAAGCAGAAACGGAAATGCATTTTTTATGCATAGAGGTGAGGTGGTGGTCAATTTTTGTCATTTAACCCTATTTGTAACAGGCTCCTGGCTACCCCTATTTGTAATAGGGGGGGGGGGGCGGATTCTGCCCCCCCCGGAGATCTCGAGATCTACCCGTCTGATTTTAAAAAATTAAACAGCGGTTGGTTCCCCTCAACACAATCTACATTTCTAAAAAAAAAATAGGGGGCAACAGGGGGGCAAACACCACAAATGGTATTTGTGATCCAACACAGATGTCATGGTTATCAACGGATTGTAACACAACCAAAGGGAATCAATAGATATTTAATTGGAAATTGATATATTGCTTTGACTTTTGAAAATTAAAAAATCATAGGCGTGTGCAGGTCACTCAATATGGGGTGAAATAAATGCGTAATAAACTATTTTGTATGTTTTTTTTTTAATGAATGAACTGGTATGTGATTGTGACATTAGAAAAACTGTTATAAATAATATTTTTGCCATAGGCGGTACCAGGTTAGTGAAAAAGGGAGGTCAAATTGGAAAAAAATATTAACCGCAGACAAATTGCTACCCAGCACTATAAATATGTTACTGATCGTAGATAGTTCCTTTTGCATGTTGTACTTCATCATAGGCGTATCCAGGATCCACACTGGGGCGGCACAATACCTTTTGATAAGTATATTATCCGCTATTATGATACTAACTAGTCAACAGTGACTATTTCACTACAACTTCAATTAATATTGCTTACCCCCCTTTTTACTCTACCTGGATTCGCCTATTATCTAATAATCGTTCGTAGAGTAGCCTGTGGTGCGTGTTTCATTCGAAAACCGCAGTATGTTATGTCATTGTACGCCCATGCCTCTTAGTTTCCTTGCAAAAATATGACCCTCTTTCTTCCATTCCTGAGCGCGCCTCTGCCAAAAATGACTTTATTCCCTTCTCTGGCCTCATATGTGCATATATCATTATAAGCTAACCGTCTATTGCACTGTAATCGCTGGCATATCGTCATCACCATGCCAGTGACCCCCCATTTTCATGTGCCTGAACACGCCCCTGCAACTCTATATGTAATAAATTATACAAATAATGGAAGGAGAAGCTATCTTTTACATCTTGATAGCTATAAATGCCTCTTACATTGCTCTATTGGCTTCCCGCCAAGCATTGAATACTTCCTGGAAGCCACGACTCCCTTTCCCTTTCATACCCCTGAAACCACCTCTGCCATGCAATTTGTATGATATTTAATTAACATCAACTAATTTGCACTTGTTGTAATCACCGTAAACCGATGTAACTCCTTCATACTTGAGGCAGTTAGGAAGAAACCGTGAAGATCGCATTTCCGTATTATCGCCAAATGTCGACGCCGAACCCTCACAAAACCGTGCCCTGGAACCGCCTCTGTTCAGGTTAGGAATGGTAACATTTTGACTCCATATGTGAAAATATATTTTGGGAAAAGTCCCAAAATTTCATCGGCCTGCTGCTAGCCGTTCTGGAGATATCTGCAAAAAACTTGATGGGGGGGGGGGGGGGGGGGGCGGAATCCGCCCCCTCGTTTTTTTTTTTTTTTTGCCCTTCTATTTTTTGCCCTCCCCTCGTATCTCCGAACTACTAGACCGATTGTAAAAATTCAAACGGCATTCGATAGCCCTGGGAAATTTATCGAGGAAAACATAATATTGTTGACTTCAGGGTCACCGATGACGTCACAGGTCAGGTCAGGTACAAAATGTTTGACCGTGTCAAAAGGTCTCGATGGATGGAATTGTCGCGCAAAATTGCGATATTAAACACATAAGCAGTCGATAAATCAGTATGATTCGTATGTCTGACACTTCTAAGTACCATTCTAAGCTGTTTATTACCTTGTGTCAGGTCAAGGTCATCCGAGGTCACGAGGTCAAACTGCATATTACGGTCATTAGGCGTTGTAACACATGTTTATGGGTTTGCTTTTCGTCTAGAACGCAAAAAATGACCTTAGAATATTGTGTGTTCCATATAAATAGAAGTAAAAAGCAAACACGGAAATGCATTTGTATGCATGGTAATGCTGTGAGAGGTGGTCGTTTTTTGCCATTTAAAGGTCATAAGTCAATCATCTTTAAAGATATCGACTTCAAATTTGGTACACATATTCACCGAATACGTCTCGATCACATATATTCCAGTTTTGGGATAATTCTGATTTCTGTTGAAAATGTAAAAAAGATGTATTTGGATTTCTCAAAATGTTGGATTAAAAACAATTCAAAAATCCGAGAGACTGTTTGATAGCCCGGTCCATTTCTAGTAATTTGATTTAAGAAAATTGAATTTCTCTCAAACATTATACCTTTGACAGCATTTTCCGAAAACCATTATTTTTCAACAAAAGCCGATTAACATGACGTCACTCTGACGTAATCCCCAGTTGACCTATCATAACCTCATCTTTTTCCTTTAGTCAACATGTGTATAATTAATGCGAGAGAAGGTACTGCAAGTTTAGTGATGATACTGGTGTTCGTTTAGGAGTTATTGCAAAATAACGGGAGGGGGGGGGCAACAAATAGCCCCCCAGTACGTCGCGGGTTAAAGATATCGACTTCAAATTTGGTACACATATACACCGAATACGTGTCGATCACATATATTCCGGTTTTTGGATAATTCAGATTTTTTTGTGAACATTTTGTTAAAAAAAAATGTATTTGGATTTCTCAAAATTTTGAATTTGAAAAAACTAAACAATCCGTGATCGCAGTTTGATAGCCAGATCTATTGTCAGTAATTGTAGTTAAGACTATTTAATTTATATCTAACATTGTAGCTTTGACAGCGTTTTCCGGAAACCATTATTATTCAACAAAACCCGAAGAACATGACATCACTCTGACGTCATTTCCGGTTGACCTATCATTACCTCATCTTTTTCTTTTTGCCAGCATGTGTATAATTGATGTGAGAGAAGGTGCTGCAAGTGTAGTGGCGATAATGGCGTTGTTTTATGAATTATTGGAAAATAACAGAAGGGGGGCGGGGGCAAAAAATAGCCCCCAGTAAGTCGCGGGTTAACCCTATTAGCGGCAGGGGAGCAGATTCTGCCCACCCCTCAGGGTTTTCGCAGATATCTCCAGAACGGTGGGGGCAGACCTATGAAATTTTGGGACTGTTCCTAGAATTAAATTCCGCATATAGAAGTTATTTTGTATATATTTTACCTCCCTTTTTCGCTAACCTGGGACCGCCTATGGATGCAAATATGCTTTATAATTGTTGTGTTTGATGTCACAAAAACGCACCATTTCATTTATCAAAAACAGAAAGAAAAACAGACTGTTTTATAAGGAGTTTCTTTTACACCCATATTTAGTGACCTGCAAACACCTATGATTTTTGCATTTTCAAAAGTCACCGTCATATATCAATCTCCAATTCAATATCTATCGATTCCCATTAGTTGCGTTCAAATCGGTTGATAAACATGGCAGCTGTGGTGGATCAAATATACCTCTACTTTTGTTAGTTTTGCCCCCTATTGCCTCCCTATCAAAGATTTAGGATTTCCAAAAGAAAAGAAATGTAGATCGTGTTATCCCGCGACTTACTGGGGGGATATTCCCCCTCCCCTCCCGTTATTTTGCAATAACTCCTAAACGAACACCGGTATCGTCACCAGTCACCAAACTTGCAGTACCTTCTCTCACATAAATTCTACACATGTTAGCAAAAGGAAAAATATGAGGCTATGATAGGTCAACCGAGAATGACGTCAGAGTGACATCATGTTCTTCGGTTTTTGTTGCAAAATAATGGTTTGCGGAAAACCCTGGCAAAGGTACGGTGTTTGAGATAAACCCAATTGTCTTAAATAAAATGACTGACAATAGACTGCTATCAAACTGCTATCTCGGATTTTTGAGTTTTTTTTTAATTCAAAATTTTGAGAAATCCAAATACATTTTTGTTTTGTTTTTACCAAATTTTCAAGAAAAAATATGAATTATCCAAAAACCGGAATATATGTGATCGAGACGTATGCGGTAAATATGTGTACCAAATTTAAGGTTGATATCTTCAACAATGAATGAGTTACGACCTTTAAATGACAAAAATCGACCACTTCTCACAGCATTACTACGCATAAAAACGCATTTCCATTTTTGCTTTTTACTCTTATTTATATGTAACAAACAATGTTATATGGTAATTTTTCGCGTTCTAGACGAAAAACAAACCCATAAACATGTGTTACAACGCCTAATGACCTTAATCTGCAGTTTGACCTCGTGACCTCGGATGACCTTGACCTGACCCAAGGTAATAAACAGCTTATAAAGATACTTAAAAGTGTCAGACACACGAATCATACCGATTTATTGACAGCTTATGCGTTTAATATCGCAATTTTGCGCGACAATTCCATCTATCGAGACCTTTTGACACGGTCAAACGTTTTGTACTTGACCTGACCTGTGACTTCATCGGTAACCGCGAGGTCAACAATATTATGTTTCCCTCGATAAATTTCCCAGGGCTATCGAATGCCGTTTGAATTTTTACATTCGGTCCAGCAGTTCCGGAGATCAGAGGGGGGGGGGGGGAAATAGCCCCCCCCCCCCCAGTAAGTCGCGTTATGAAATACACCCCAGTAACTCGCGGGTTAAGGGAAATGGAACGCCCTTGTGAAATGATTTGTGAAATTCGGTGGGGTGGATCTCGAGATCTCCGGCGGGCCGAATCCGCTCCCCCTGCCACTAATAGGGGTAGAAAGGAGCCTGCCGCTTATAGGGTTAAATGGACTGTCCCACCTTTTTGAAAGTCGTCAAATCACACTAAATTGTATGTCTACATGTCAGGCGAGGTCAGCTGAACAAGTTCGTTAACTTTTTTCCGATTTTTTTTTTATCCTGGAAGATATTCAACTTTTAGTTTTGAGCGGAAAGTTGGGTTGGTGACGTCTTGTGATTTCTTTTTCAATAACAGGGAAATCCTTCGTGCTGCCAAATGTATTGCACAATTTTTTGTCGACATCTATTGCCAGAAAAAGCGAACCTCCCGGTGTCTAGATTGACTTAGATTGCGAACCACCCGGGGATCGAGAAATGGAAGATGAAAATATTCCAAGGCGGACCTTAAAACAAGTCGACTATCCTTACCACTTGGGTAAAGAGAGACACCGCTGTCGGTTTAGAGGCCCTATTCAAATACAGATGGGCCTTATTTTTTACAGATGTCTATATCAAACTTGAATATCTGTTTGATTAGATCATAGTAGTTGTTTTAACTGCTACCATACTTAATGTCAATGCCAAACCATCAAAATGGCTATCTCAACTCAAATATAATGTTAAGGTGGGATAGTCCCTTTAAGGAGCGGACAGCAGGCCTGCCTGGCGGGAGACACAGGCCCACCGCGTCAGACCGCACAAAGCGCCTTAAAAAGCGGACAGCTTGCCTGCCTGGCGGGAGACATGCCCTCCTCTCGTATCTTCGGAACTACTGGACCGATTATAAAAATTCAAACGGGATTCGCTAGCCCTGGGAAATGTATCGAGGGAAACATAATATTGTTGACCTCGAGGTCACCGATGACGTCACAGGTCAGGTCAAGTACGAAATGTTTGACCGTGTCAAAAGGTCTCGATGGATGGAGTTGTCGCGCAAAATTGCGATATTAAACGCATAAGAATTCGATAAATCGGTATGATTCGTGTGTCTGACACTTCTAAGTACCATTCTAAGCTGTTTATGTCCTTGGGTCAGGTCAAGGTCATCCGAGGTCACGTGGTCAAACTGCAGATTACGGTCATTAGGCGTTGTAACACATGTTTATGGGCTTATTTTTCGTTTGGAACGCGAAAAATGACATTAGAACATTGTTTGTTCCATATCAATAGAAGTGAAAAGCAAAAACGGAAATGGATTATAAAAATGCATAGTAAAGCTGAGAGAGGTGGTCGATTTTTGTCATTTAAAGGTCATAAATCAGTAATTTTTGAAGATATCGACTTCAAATTTGGTACACATATTCACCAAACACGTCTCGATCACATATATTCCAGTTTTTGGATTGTTTTTTTTAATTGTAAATAAAATGGATTTTGATTTCTCAAAATTTTGAATTTGAAAAAAACTCAAAAATATGAGATAGAAGTTTGATAGCCCGGTCTATTATCAGTAATGTGATTTAAGATGATTTAATTGATCTCAAACATTGTACCTTTGACAGCGTTTTCCGCAAACCATTATTTTTCAACAAAAACCGAGGAACATGACGTCACTCTAACGTCATTCCCGGTTGGCTTATCATAATCTCATATTTTTCCTTAGGCCATCATGTGTCGAATTGATGTGAGAGAAGGTACTGTAGGTTTGGTGACGATACTGGTGTTGGTTTAGGAGTTATTACGAAATAAAGAGAGGATGAAAATAGCCCCCCCCCCAGGAAGTCGCGGGCTAACCCTCGCCCTACGGGAGTTTTTTCACCTTCGCCCTACGGGGGTGGGTGGGGGGGGGGGGGGGGGTCCTAAAAAGACCCCCCTGTTAACTTCCAAACAAGCAACATAGAGCCAAGCGGTAAGAACGAACATGTTGCCTGTCATGTTTGGAATCTAACGGTATGCAATTTTTAGGTTTCGGTTCAACGAATGACCTTCCAGGTACAGTGAAGGACCTCGATCGACCACGTCCAGAACAGCGATTTTGCTGTCAGAAAACCTCAAAATTAAAAACGGGTAAATGTAAATAAAAAGGCATGTTCCTAGACCAGTTTTGTCTCAGAAATACAGAAAAGGTAATAATTTGTTCGTATCTGGTAAAAAAGTCCAAAAAAGTTATTAAAAAAATGACGTCATGAGTTTCTTACACTTAGGGAGCCATCACTGTCAAAAATAGAGATATTGCTTTGAAATTTGGTTTTGGTATTGTCCATACTCAGTTCTCTCACATATACTCCGTTTTCTTTGAAAAACATCTTCGAAAATTTTGATTTTGTGGTGATTAAAAAAAAAAAAAAAAATTAGGGGTTAAAAACCCAAAATTTTGCAAATCCGAGATTGCCATTTGAAAGAAAATGACATATATCTTATCTGAATTGTGTTTGCAATTTACTTTAAAACTCTGTTTTCTACGATTTGTAAAACATTTATCGTTTTTCCACCAACATGACGTCATCAAAACATCATTATATCCCCAATTACTTAACCAATTTCAATGACATTTTTACAGCATAGTATAATTGTTGTAAACTCAGCTACTCAAAATGTCAGCAAGATTCGCCGCATGTGTACAAAGTTATGCAAGAAAAACCTCAGGGGAGGGGGGTCGTTTTAGGATCCCGTAGAGCGAGGGTTAACCCTCGCCAGCGAAGGTCACTGACCTCAGGGGGGTTGATGTTACCCCCCCTCGGTTTTTCGGGAATAACTCGCGTAAATATGAACTGATTGAGATGAAACTTTCAGTACCCTACTTTTGAACAATTTGACACATATTCTGAAATTTTTGAAGTTGTAGGTCACATGACCCGTGACCTTTGACCTATTGTTCAAGGTCATGTCAGGCGCTACTGGCGTCCCTTAGTATTGATCCTTGTAACTTGTGCAGTTTCATAGTGTTTGTTGTTCAGGAGCATATGCACAGGTGTTTCTAGGTGGCAGTTGTGGTTTCCCTTGAGATTGTGACCTCGATTGACCTTCTCAGAGGTCAACTGAGGTCACTGACCTCCGATGACCTCATATTACTTTTTTGGCTTCTGGCAGTTTCTATTGCATTTTGTGACTCTGATTTCAAATATGGGATCCATTTTACATAATTATATGTTCCACTGGGGTCATGCGCCTGAACAGGTCAACCGAGGTCACTGACCTCAAATGACCTGACATGACCTGACATGACGTTTTTGGAATTTGGTAGTTTATAGGACATTTTGTGACGCTGATTTCAAATTTGGCACCTATTTAGCATAATTATATGCTCATTCGCGATTCTAGTTCGATTAAATTCAATGTATACGCATTAACAATTTGGTTGGATTTTCGGTCATTGACATGACCTTATAGGTCACCTAATGACCTAGGACCTTAAAATCGGGTATCAATGGGTTCCTCTCGTGACAAGCAACACGCTCGTTTTTAATCAAAGCTCTAGCCCAATTAGGGGCGAAACGCTAGGGGGGTCGTACCCCCCCCCCCCCCTCCCCTGCACGGTCACGCACTGATCAGACGCTGCACGGGCGAGGGTTAAGGAGCGGGCAGCATGCCTGCCTTTCGGGAGACACAGGCCCTGCGTGGCCGATCGGACCGCGCTGTGGGAACTCCGGGCTGACGGCAGCCTCTGATGACCGGGCTGACGGCAGCCTCAGTTGACCGGGCTGACGGCAGCCTCTGTTGACCGGGCTGACGGCAGCCTCAGTTGACCGGGCTGACGGCAGCCTCTGTTGACCGGGCTGACGGCAGTCTCTGTTGACCGGGCTGACGGCAGCCTCTGTTGACCGGGCTGACGGCAGCCTCAGTTGACCGGGCTGACGGCAGCCTCTGTTGACCGGGCTGACGGCAGCCTCTGTTGACCGGGCTGACGGCAGCCTCAGTTGACCGGGCTGACGGCAGCCTCTGTTGACCGGGCTGACGGCAGCCTCAGTTGACCGGGCTGACGGCAGCCTCTGTTGACCGGGCTGACGGCAGCCTCAGTTGACCGGGCTGACGGCAGCCTCTGTTGACCGGGCTGACGGCAGCCTTAGTTGACCGGGCTGACGGCAGCCTCTGTTGACCGGGCTGACGGCAGCCTCAGTTGACCGGGCTGACGGCAGCCTCTGTTGACCGGGCTGACGGCAGCCTTAGTTGACCGGGCTGACGGCAGCCTCTGTTGACCGGGCTGACGGCAGCCTCTGTTGACCGGGCTGACGGCAGCCTCTGTTGACCGGGCTGACGGCAGCCTCTGTTGACCGGGCTGACGGCTGCCTCAGTTGACGCTGCTGATGGCTGACGGGTGACCGCTGACCAGTCACCGGAGACTTGGATGGTGTGTATTGGCAGAGCGCTGATCAGCGCGTCAGCGCGTGGATCAACGTGACAAGTTTACCGATGAACTTTGTCCCTAATGGTCAACTATCAGCAATGGACCTGTCATCGATTTTTGTAAAGACATCCAGCTGAGGGCTCTGCACAGGCCATTGAACAAAACGGAGGAACAGCGACTGTCACATTTGTATTCCAACCTTTCAGTGCAATACTACATATTTATTTATTTATTCCTTCTCACTCCCAACGGTTCAATGGCGCCCAATTACAGGGGGTCCTGCTTCTCCCAGGGCTGCGGCAACTGTGTGGGAGCCCAACCCACCCCACACCTGAAGTAGTCAACCGGAGAAGCGGTCTGAGCGGGCGGCACCGGGATTCGAACCCAGGTCATCCTGCTCCGCAGACCAATGCCTTACCGATTGATCTAATCGGGCCAAACGTGACGTGGCCGTGACAGAACCCGAAGATGCAATGCCATGATTAACTAGATACAGCCACTAACCATGCCGTCACAGTAACTGGCGATTCCAGACCTTCACATCAGCAAAATATGATGTCACTGCCCCAAGCGGCATCAGACTCGCTCTGACGTCAGTGGTCTCAGACGATGACAGCTGCAGCTGCTGGCGGCCGTGCCCGCCGGCCGTTGCCGGGCTCCGACTCCCACTGCCGGGAGAAGTGATGGCCCCATAGCCGGCCTATCCGGACCGCCGAGCGGACGCCGGTGGTCGGTCGGCACGTCAGTCGTCGCCTCCTTCAGCCCACTCTGGCAGCAGCAGCCGGCCCCGACCGGGCCCGCTCCCAGGCCTGTCTCATACACAGCTCGAGCAAAGATACTATACACGGGTATGAGTTTTTAGAAACGATTTGCTTTTTGTGTTTGTATCATAGCTGTACAGAAACATAATTTATAGATATCGATTTTGTGTCAACATTAATACAATTTATTCCCAATTTCCCGATTAGTATGGAACATAGGGACCTATAAGCTATCAAAAGTACCGATTTCTTTTGATACATTGTGTGCCTTGGTGTGCTTATGTACTAAATTTTCGCGTTGCGGTCGATTCATCGTTCTTGAAGTATCCCCCCGGGCTGCTATATTACTTGGCGCAGCGCCAGGATATGTTTACTGCCGACTGGCCTTGCCGGCTATGAACCCGGCACAGCTAACTGGAACACCGCGCTCCAAATTCCGACTTCCGCCGCGGCTATCCGCGGGAATCGGAAGAAATTTAGGGGAACTGGGCAGCATTGCCATTTAGGGGAACTGGGCCGGATTGATATTTAGGGGAACTGGGCAGGATTGACATTTGTGAACTGTACTCATTCAACGTGGTAGAAGATAGCGATGCCGTACTTTAAAAGAAAGTGAATCTTCAATTATGTTAGAAAGCTTACCTGTGTCTGCCCAACAACAAAATATAACCATATGTCAGTTAAAGGGATATTGCCACCTCGCAGGCCAATATGAAGTTTAGGCGTATATGGAGCTAATATGGAGTTGGAGTCCCTGCCGCCCTGTCCCCCACTATCAGCCCCAGTCCCTGTCGCCCTGTCCCCCACTATCAGCCCCAGTCCCTATCGCCCTGTCCCCCACTGCAGTCCCTGTCTCTGTCGCCCTGTACCTCACTATCAGCCCCTGTCTCTGTCGCCCTGTACCCCACTATCAGCCCCAGTCCCTATCGCCCTGTCCCCCACTATCAGCCCCAGTCCCTATCGCCCTGTCCCCCACTGCAGTCCCTGTCTCTGTCGCCCTGTACCCCACTATCAGCCCCAGTCCCTGTCGCCCTGTCCCCCACTATCAGCCCCAGTCTCTATCGCCCTGTCCCCCACTGCAGTCCCTGTCTCTGTCGCCCTGTACCCCACTATCAGCCCCTGTCCCTGCCGCCCCTGTCCCCCACTGCAGTCCCTGTCTCTGTCGCCCTGTACCCCACTATCATCCCCAGTCCCTGCCGCCCCTGTCCCCCACTATCAGTGACCGGGTGTCCATCGTCTCTCGGCGGTGGTGGCGAGACAGGCGAAATGGATGGTGATTGGTGGTGTCGGCACACAACTGGCCGTCGATTGGGACGCAGCCGGCGTGAAGAGCGGCAGGAAGAGCTGCCGGCCGGCCTCGGAGGAGCCGCTAATCAGCTGTCCTGAGGCAGGGTGACGGCAAGACAGGACCGTCAAAAATGGACATAACATTACACACAGTAAATCTGGAACGGATAATGCAGAGGTGATCTTAAATAGGAGTATCTCAAGTTGGCGTTGTCTAGCTTTCGATGACACTGCCTTTTGTCACAGATCATCATCTGTCAACCAACGTACTGACGGCGTGCGGTGATGTCCTTCTGATGTGATACATGTCGGTAGCAGCATGCCAATAATGGTGTTTACATAGCAGTTAGAAGTTAGTGGAGGATTAGTGGAAGATTGTCTGCTATTTGGTAGGGTGCTTTTTTGGGTGGAAATCACTGGAATACAAACAATAATCGATGCCAATTGGTCTTCCGGATGGGTTTAGCGCATACAAGTTGGTAATTATGCGATAAATTTGTAAAACACCTTAATCGTCATTTTGAGGTTCCCTTCATTGTATTATTATGACCGCCCTTTCCCTTTGTTAGTAGCCATATGTGGCAGCCTACAGCCATTTGAGATGGCCGTACTGTGCCATATCTGTGATCCTCTATATCGATTTGCGCTGTGTGTGGGAGGAAAAGGCGGTGATGCGACTCTGTGATGCACGACCGACCGGCTAGCACTATCAACTGGATTTGTTGCAGCAGTTGGCCGCCAGGGACCGCTAGTGAGCCAGGGTGTGATGACGTCGCAAGCAAATGGTAACAGTTAAATATTTAACGCTAAATGTGTATTTATTTATTTGTTTATAAATAAATCAATATTTAGCAGTACTATTTGCTTGCGACGTCATAACACCCTGGCTCATTAGCGGTCCCTGGCGGCCAACTTCTGCAACAACTCCAGTTGATAGAACTTCTGCAACTTCTGCAACTTCTGCAACTTCTCCAGCCGACCGGCACTTCTCGGCCAAGGCCCTAGATACTCTTCTCGGCGAGTTTTCTGTGACCCGTGCTCGGCGCCTAGGTTTCCCGTAAGTGTTTGAATGTTGTATATCAGTATATGAGTATATACAGAGTTGCTGTTATTTTGGTATATCTTTTATGTGCATTTCATACATTAACTACTGCAGCTAACTTCAGTTAAAACCGGGATTTGGAGCTATCAGCCTTCCAAAAAATGGCGCATACGTCGAAGTTTAGTTCAAAACAATAGTTATGGAGGTAGAGCGAGACAAATTCGCAGTAGGTATGATTTTTAACTTAAAAGAGTTGTTCCAATGTCGAAAATAACATGTTTTTCACAGTGTTTACAATAATGGAGTGCCAAGTACAATTGATAGCATGACAAGTCTGACATTAGAGCACTGTGATTGGCAGATCCAGGAAGGGGGAGCATTAGGGGCCTCCCAAACCGCCTGAAATCGGCACAAATTTTCACATTTCCCGATGTAGAAGGAAAACTAAGCAACTTTTGTTAAGGAAAGTAGAAATAGAATATAGAATAGAGAAATAGAATAGAATACTCGCACGATTCAATCAATTGACGCACCTGCGCCATAGTTGTGATCAAATGAGGCGAAGGGAAACTTTAACTTCTCTTTATTAGTAGCCGAACCTCCACTAGTACATAATTGCTATGTAAACACCATTAATGTAAGTCGCCCTGCCACTGCACTGTATGACAGCAGTGCGAGATGCCTCTGAAGAGCCGACACCAGGAGTAGGTGAGGAGCCCTGTCACTGCACTGTATGACAGCAGTGCGATATGCCTCTGAAGAGCCGACACCAGGAGTAGGTGAGGAGCCCTGCCACTGCACTGTATGACAGCAGCGTGAGATGCCTCTGAAGAGCCGACACCAGGAGTAGGTGAGGAGCCCTGTCACTTCACTGTAT
Organism: Chirona hameri; assembly: GCA_036785665.1. Lineage (NCBI taxonomy): Eukaryota > Metazoa > Arthropoda > Thecostraca > Balanomorpha > Balanidae > Chirona > Chirona hameri. Next base: position 32,211 of record JAXIVJ010014771.1, read on the forward strand.
GACGGCAGTGCGAGATGCCTCTAAAGAGCCGACACCAGGAGTAGGTGAGGAGCTCTACGACTGCACTGTATGAAGGCAGTGCGAAATGCCTCTAAAGAACAGTACCCCCCCCCCCCCCCCGGTCAAGCGCGGGTTAACATGCGGAAAAACCCGAGCGAATTGTGTGGATCGGCACGGGCTAAACACAGACGCGTAGAGAAATGAATCGGCTGGCGTATGCAATGTGGTTCGGCGAGCAGCGTGTGGCACTTGCAAAGTAAATAGCGAAATCATTTAAATGTCATGGTTTTACAACGTTTTTCACGATTAAAGTCAGAACTCGGAACCTATCGCATGTAAATCGACGAAACATGCAATTATGTAGACAAATGTACAGACTTTGTAATGCATGTAAAACTGAAGCTTACCGATCAGTACTTATGCATTCAAACGACCTGGGATATACAATGTGACAATTTTGTAGATAAAAAAAACTCATTACACCGCCATGTCGTCAAAACCCGAGGGTGATGAACGATACAAGTTATACAGTTCTGTGAAGCGCAGTCATTTCCGACCAATATCCACCCAAAATGTACGCGTATTCACACACATGAAAGTTATAAATAAAGTTTTAATAAACGCTGTAATGCCTATTTTGGTCGGAGTGATTCGGGTCGGTAAAGCTTGCAATAGCCACCAAATATTGGTTCTGAGTAACTATTCTCGAAGAACATGCTGCGCTTGAAACGCACTCCCGTTTGATTCAACCTATTTCTGTCGGCAAAATGTTTTTTTTTGTTCGTCAAATAATTCTTCAAGATATATGTCGGATGTTGAATTTCAGCTCAGGTAGTTCCTAGATATTCTATTATTCAGGGTTCAGGAAATATATATGCATAATATAAAACTTCTGTATTTTGTCATGAGTTGTAATGGTTTATTTACATTTTAAATACACCGTTCAACCATTAATCGGTGACCAGGAGTGCCCCTGACCTCGTTCACGACGACGCACGACACCTCGCGGTTAAAACCAGAGAACAAAAGAGAAAATGTCGCGGCTAAGCAATTGAAACAAAGAAAACAGCAAATGAGTGCCCCCCCCCCCCTCCAGCTACGTCCCAGGATACCACATTTATTCACGGTGTTAGCAAAGGGGATATCAGTACACACAGGGCGGAGGACATAGTCTGGTCTATTTTCAAGCGTTTCTTCTGTGCTTCATGGACCCCACTCAGCTAAGCGTAGCTTGTTGCTGAGTAGGAATACTGAAGCCAGCGCTATTGA
>JAXIVJ010014772.1:0-7500 GCA_036785665.1 Chirona hameri
TCTTCCAGCACGGTTTCCCGCTCCAGCCTATCCACAGAAACACTGCGCTAGTTACCGTATCCGACCAGATCCTTTCTGCTACCGACGCCAAGGACTCACAGCTACTCTCATGTCTTCTCCGACCTTTCCAAATGCTTTGACGTCATCGACCACTCAAAGCCTTCTTTCCAAACTCAAGCCTACTTGTATCGATCCGACTGGTTTTCCTCTACCTCCGTGGCTCATACTCAATCTGGTTTGTGACAACTGGTTGGGCGGGGAAACCGACTCCTTTCCAGTCCTCTCCCCAATCCTATGGGTGTTTTCCAAGGTTCCTCACTTGGCCCGCTCCTTTTTCAGATTTTTCGCCAACGACCTCCCCCTCTTTGCCCTGAGGCGCTACGTGGTGCAGTACGCTGACGATACCCAATTCTACTCTCTGGCAAAAAAAGACTCCCCTCCTCATGCCTCTATTGCTACCATGGAAAACAGGTTTTAATACTCTTTGGATGCCTGGTTTCCACTCCCACGGGTTTGAAGGTCAACACCCGGCAAAACTGGAACTTATCGTATTTTGGCTCCCGTCAGAATTGTCGTGGCTTAGTCCCGATCTCCATTTCGATCTTCGCGAGGGATACAATCAGTGATGAGGCCCTACGGTGACGGAACCTTGTGCGTGGTGTTCGACAAGCACCTCACCTTGGGACTCTCACGTGTCCCTGCTCTCGTCAAAAAAAATGCAACGGTACTCCATCATCGGCCTTGTCCCACGTGCGTCATCAGATCCCGCCCGACTCTGCCTACTCTGGCCAATGCCTTGGTCCTCTCGCTACGTCCGATACTGATCTTGCTGTCTTTGAAATGGGTCAGATGAAAAATATACAGCGCTTTACCCAAAGATCCTCAATTTTGCGCTGCCGCGTTGTCTCTGGCGAGCAAATACGACCACATATCGGACGTGCGTAGTGAGAGATACCACTGGGGGCTGCGCCTATTCCGCCAGCCAGTTGTACACTACTTACACTCATTAAATATTCTGCACAAAATTCGCATGCACCGGGGAGCCCAGTGGCTCTTTCCTCGTCAGCTTCAGGTCAACTCTGCTCTATCTCTCTCGAACCACCCGCAGGACGCAGATCTGGCTCTCCCGCGCCTGAGGAACCGAAGCAGGCAGGCGGCGCCTTCTTTTTTGTACGGCGCAGATATATAACGCCTGCCCGCTGGATATTTCGAGATTTATCCCTGGGGGCTTTTAAGCGTGCAGTGTCCGAACTTTTAGTTGGGTGAAGCGAGGAAAATGAGTGTGGACATGCGTGTGTGTGTGTGCGGTGTGTTTTATTTTATATAGCCCGTGTGCACACATTTATATTCATCTGATCTTATTGTGTGTTGTATACCGAGTGTCTTTTCCATGTCTCTCTCTAACCCTGAACCCGGCACTTGGAATAGCCATTTTAAAATGGAGTGTTCTAATTGATTTCTAATACAATACACTAATACAATAGATCACCCATGCGATCTGCAGAGGGCCTACTGCCGGCATTATAAAGCCCATGCCCACCTTTAGAGGACCCTCCTTCCAGTCTTTAGGGGCCCTGTCGATCTGCAGCGTTGTCCCAGCCAATCTGTAGAGAGTCCCTCTGCCAGGCCATCAGAGGGCTCTCTGCGATCGTAGGAGTCCCTCTGCCAGCACTTCAGAGGGCCCTGCCAATCTGTAGAGGGTCCTCTGCCAGCTCAGGGTCTTGGTGTAGGGGTCATGCAGCTAGAGGGCCCTGCCATCGTAAGAGGGTCCTCTGCCAGCCATCAGAGGGCCCCTGCCAATCTGTAGAGGGTCCTCTGCCCAGCCTTCAGAGGGCCCTGCCAATCTGTAGAGGAGTCTCTGCCAGCCTTCAGAGGGCCCTGCGATCTGTAGCGGCCCCTCTGCCGGCCTTTAGAGGGGCCCCTACGATCTGCTTAATGGCCATCTGCCGGCTTTATAGACCTCTGCCGATCTGTAGAGGGTCCTTTGCTGTCCTTTAGAGGGTCCTGTGGTGGTAGAGGTGGTCTGCCGGTCGAGCGCCGGTGAGACGGTCTCGAGGAAAGACCAGTCAAAGTTCGCATTGTTGTTCAGTGTATGCTAATAACGCTGAGAGGAGTACAAGGCTTTGACAATGTACGTAGTATAAGGGGTAATCATTCGGTTCACGCATACACGAGAATGCATACATCGTGCACTCAACCAAGCACACCCTATAATTCATACATACTTTCTTCCGACCTATCTTGAATGACTAGATTACACAAATATTAAAATGAACAATTATTTACATGTGCATTCGGGTACAACCTTCATCAGATGTATTGATTAAACATGGACACTCAAATACAGGATCAAAACATTTCGATAGCTCGTGATGTTCGATTATCTTATCCTCGTATACAGACAGTCAAACTATGACGCCACCTCTCGATCCAAACAAGTACAAGAGATATAAGCCAATATGGCATATCGGCCAACTACTATCGTTTCGTTCTAATCGTGGCTACCCGTTCCAATCAATCGCGATCACCCATCAAGTCCAAAAAGTCGGCCAATCACAAAAACTAATCAATGTCGCACAACATGACAAACAACGCTATGCTCATTACACACAATCTATCCTGACAAATGACGCACGATGACATTGTTCGTCAAAAACTGGCTTCTTGTCCCTGATCATGATAGATTCGGCGATGTATCCTATCTGGATGGTCTCTAGTTTCATCAAAATTATAATTTCTAGAGGTGGATCAGAACTTTTCCGCTTTGGTGATGCGCTATGATTTGATTTAAATGACCATCACCACAGGAGTGAGTTCAGTTTCATTTTGAGCGCACGCAAGTGCTCATTGTAGCGGAGGCGTAGGCCTCTTACTCTCTCCTACATATGTGGCCCACAAAACTACACCTAAGCTCATACACACTTTTTTGTTTCCGTGCATCTACCATTTTTAAAAACATTTTACAAGTGTAGCAAGTTTTCATTGCCAGAAGGCATGGGGGTTAGATTAGAGATGAGTGAAACCAACTCACGTTTTAAGGTTTTCCGGCGGGAGTACCAGGAAAGGTCAGTAAGGCACACATTTACAGCAACTAAACTACGTCTTTACCATCTCCTACAACTAACACTGTCTACGTCTACCAATAGGGTACGTGACGTGACACACATCAGTGCGGACTGTTGCAGTGATCTCTTGCCTATAGATCACATGCCTACGTTTAGCCCTTACGCCACCTCTCCACGTCAAATGCGTCACACGCCACAGGATAGTTCGAATCGTTATGAAGCTTAGACATAGTTTCTGTCGATTGGAGACCTGGCCATCACAACTGACCTATCAACACTTATCTAGCTAATTACTACCAACCGCAATTTTGTCCTACATATTATAATCTTACAACATTTTTATATATTTTTTTTGTATATGAAATTTAGGGGTCCGAATGTTTTGTAGGATGGATTTCTGAGGTCAGGACCCGCGCTAAGCAGAGCTTGTTGTGCAGGTTCTGACCTCACCACCCGATCGCGCAATTCTGTTGGCCGGCAGAATTTAGAGACGAAAAGCTTTTACGTGCCCGACATACACTTGGACACGGTCCGCCCCCGCTCACTGGACTTCCACCTGACCTGAGTGTGCGACCGCTGCCACCAATAGCCGCAGGTCATCCCAGGTCAAGGGAGCAAATAGCGAGCGCCCGACCGCGACTCGAACCCGGGCTGCACTACCGGAGATAGGTCAAGAAGTCCAGCGTTTCTCCCCTGAGCTCCAGGAGGCGGATATTACAAAATTATATGGGACATTTCAAGCCAAAACTCGCATGTAAAAAGTTATGTAGTTAAGGAACAGATCGTCCAACTAAGACTTCTATACCAAAACTTGTGTAAAACTTCTTCACAAACTTTTCAGAATCTTTCAGCGTCAGTAAATCCTTCGTGACAGGGAAACGGCTAAATCTAAACATACTTGATATTGGATTATGGTAAGTTCTTATTCTGTTGTGCTAGTAAAATCACGACTGCACTGTTCCTTTTACTATTTCGGGGAACCTAAGTAGCCTGTTGTTAAAAAACAATGGTGTTGAAGGCGTTGTGCAAGGAATGTTTTTTTAATCAATTATTGTATTTTGTATTTATCAATTTAGTCCGAACTTTTTCATGGATGGGTTTCCCTAGGTCAGGGCCCCGCGCTAAGCATAGCTTGTTGCACAGGCCCTGACCCCTACCATCGATCGGCGCACTTCCTCGTAGCCGGGAAACAGACTTGCAACGACTCAATTTTGTTTAGTCGACTCACGCCTGACTCAACAGCCGAAAGAACTGAGTCGACTCTTGGCTCAAGTGCTGTTTTTAAAGAAAATGAATCGACTCAACTCTTGACTCAAGTGCTGTTTTTTTTTTAAATTGTTCAAATCGACTCGACTCAAAAATCTGTTTGAGTCGACTGAAATTGAATCATCATCACAGTTGGCACACAAGCTCTACTGACTAACTCGACTATTGACACAAGTGCTGTTTCAAACAAATTGAATCAACTCGGCTCTTGAAAAGATGCTGTTTGAAGAAGAAAAATTGACGCGACCTATTGACTTAACCCTCGCCCGTGTAGCGTCCGATCAGTGCATGACCGTGCAGGGGGGGGGGGGGGGGAACAAACCCCCCAGCGTTTTCGCCATTAATTGAGCTAGAACTTCGATTAAAAAACGCCGTGTTGCTTGTCACGAGAGGAAGCCAATTGATACCCGATTGTAAGGTCCTAGGTCATTAGATGACCTCTGAGGTCATGCCAATGACCCAAAATACAACCAAATTGTAAATGCGTATACATTTAATTTAATCGAACTGGAATAGCGAATGAGCATATAAGTATGCTAAATGGGTGCCAATTTGAAATCAGCGTCACAAAATGTCCTAGAAACTGCCAAATTCCAAAGAAGTTCACGTCAGTCCATGTCAGGAACTTTGAGGTCAGTGACCTCGGTTGACCTGTGGGGGCGCATGATCCCAAGTGGAACATAATAATTATGTAAAAATGGATCCCATATTTGAAATCAGCGTCACAAAATTTCATAGAAACTGCCAGAAGCCCAAAAGTAATATGAGGTCATCGGAGATCACAATCTCAATGGAAACCACAACTGTCACCTGGAAACACTTGTGCATATGCTCCTGTTCAACAAACACTCGGAAACTGCACAAGTTACAAGGATCAATACTAAGGGACGCCAGTCTGTGCCTGACACTGACCTTGCCAAAACAGGTCACATAAGTCACGGGGTCATGTGACCTAGAAGTTTAATTTATTAAAGAATATGTGTTCAAATTGATCAACAATAGGGTACTGAAAGTTTCAGGGTAATCGGTTGATATTTACGCGAGTGATTCCGAAAACCAGTGGGCGTGGTGGCACCCTGCATTGGAGAGGGTTAAATGCTGTTTTTATAATTGAATCGACTCGACTCATGACTCATCCATAAATGTCCGACTCATGAGTCGATTAATGACTCAACTCTGAGTCGTTACAAGTCTGGCCGGCAAAATTTAGAAGCGAAAGCTTTACGTGCCCGACATACCTAGACACGGTCCACCCCGCTCACTGACGTCATCTAACCTTGAGTACAAGCGACGCTGCACTGCCACCTGCCCGCAGGCCATCCCAGCCAGGAACAAATAGCGAGCGTCGAAGCGACTCGAACTCGGGCTGGCATACTAGGAAATGTCAGAAGCCAGCGCTCTCCCACTGAGCTAGAGCGGCGGACACATCTCTCGTTTCTGCAGTATCAAAATATTTGTAATGTTAGTTTCATAATTCCTACCCTAGAATCCAGATCAATTCACAATAATTTAGATGGTGCTGAATTAATGCATTGTACTGCAATAGAAGTTGCTGTGAGGATAAATACAAATAAGATATTATCGATAACTCCTATATTACTCTCTCTCTCTCTCTCTCCTCTCTCTTCTCTCTCTCTCTCTCTCTCTCTCTCTCTCTCTCTCCTCTCTCTCTTCTCTCTCTTCTCTCTCTCTCTCTCTCTCTCTCTCTCTCTCCTCTCTCTTCTCTCTCTATCTCTCTCTCTCTCTCTCTCTCTCTCTCTCTCTCTCTCTCTCTCTCTCTCTCTCTCCTCTCTCTCTCTCTCTCTCTCTCTCTCTCTCTCTCTCTCTCTCTCTCTCTCATCTCTCTCTCTCTCTCTCTCTCTCTCTCTCTCTCTCTCTCTCTCTCTCTCATCTCATCTCTCATCTCTCTCCTCTCTCTCTCTCTCTCTCTCTCTCTCTCTGCCGAAAATATCATTTGGATTTTCTTTTGTTATATCTGATACTAATATGAACATAAGGTTACACTCATTCTACTTTTTCTAATAATTATTGCTCAGAATAACGTTGAAACAATTAAAGCTCATGAACCAGATTAAACCGAAGACAAACGTTAACCCGCGCACTGCAGGGGGGGGGGGGGTTGATTCCCCCCCCCCCCCCCTCAGGTTTTTGAAAGATTAGGCCGCCGGGTTTTGGCACACCTGTTAGGACATCAATTGCGCACACTTTGATAAAAAAAAATAACATCGGGTCACCTCAGGTCAGGTCACCAGACCAGGTGAATTACCAAGCCTCCAAAAATGTTTGCAGTTGTGCCAAGCCAGTTTTTCTACCGATCAGTTTGAAACTTACAGGATTTCATGAGGGCATAAGTACTCACAATTCGTTTATCTTGGAATTTTGATATCGGTGACCTAAGGCCAGGTCAATTTCGTAACCTCCCCATAATAAGTCAATGGGGGAAATATACAAATGCTTCCTATTTCAAGGATATGCATGATATTAGTCCAATTACATCCGGATCATGTTATTATAGGATATTCTTGATGATCCAAGTGTAAGTTGTATTCAGTGACCACTATTGGGTCATTTGAGGTCATGCGAGGTCACCATCACTTTTTGTCATAACTCCCGACATAATGACGATAGAGAAGTAAAACAGACAGCAATGTGTTTTGTCTCGTCGAGACACGTCTTCCATATGCAACATGCCTTACTTGGGTCACCACTTGACCTTGACCTGAGGTCAAATTTTTAGGTTAGCTTAGCAAGGTCACCATGTATATCAATCGAAGCGGAATTGACAAGATACACACAATGGCGTAAACAGTTTTCCGTTATATTTATTAGGTAAAAAGATAATAGCGAAAAAGGATTGAAAAAACTGCATTGTTTTTCTTTTTTGACCTCTGGAGCCTCAATGTTGACATAGATAAATTTGAGTACACGTTCCGATTGCAAATTTCACTGGCTGGCGTTTGCTTTTCGTTTGTTTCTAACTAGCATAGTTTCTGAGATATATGGGGAATTTCTGGAGCGATGTCCTAAAACAGGAACAAACTAGAAAATTGACCTTTGATGACCTCTCGTGACCTCACTTTTGACCTGACCTAAAACAATAATGAATACTTTCGATAGAACTGTATCAAGCTATCAATTGCCGTTTTCCGCTTATCGCTACGTAGCGTAG
>JAXIVJ010014772.1:12500-33476 GCA_036785665.1 Chirona hameri
CATTGCTAGGCGCAGACCACGGCTCTGCGCATGCGCAACGTGACGTCAGGCGACCGGCCGGCTGGTCGCCAAGGTGACCAGCCGGCCGGCGCTGGAGCAACGTGTGCAACGTGACGTCAGGCAACCGGCCGTCCCCGTCGCCATGGTGACCGGGCGGCGGGCGCCAGCGCAAAGCCGGAACCAGCATTCCCGTTATCTTACAACAAATGATCAAAACGAAATTGCTAATTATCAGTAATCCTTGCTTTCAAAAAGTGAATATGACTGAAAATATGAATATATCTAGTTTTCATCTAGTTTTATAGTATCTAGTTTTCATTGAAATAAGATATTATTCCTGAAAATCATGTCCGTTGCAAAATATGACCATTTCCCGAATCAGCCACTTCCGGGATTCGAGCAAGATGGCGTCGCACAACACACCCCAGCCGTCTGGCAACAACCAGAGCTAGTTTATGATGAAATTGTTAATTTAAGTAAACTCTGGTGTTATCACTAAAATGGAATTTCCAGAAAAATGCACTAAATTCATAAAGTTGCGATTGCTACCAAAAATAATCTGGAAAAGCCGTGTTCTTACAAGCTATAGAACCATTTACCCCAAACGCCCCAATTGCCCCAAATCGCCCCAATCGTCTCAAACGCAAAATCCTTCATGAAAACGGGCTAGTGGGGACGTATACAGCAGGCGACTGACAAGCTCTTCCATTGTCCCGCGCGACGCCACCCTTCCCGCCACCGAGAAAAAGCCACGGATCCGCGGTCAACGGCGAAGGGCTAAATAAACCAGATACGGAGATGGAGACTGAGACAAAGACGGAGACGGAGACGGAGACAAACGGATACAGATACAGATACAGAGGACAGAGTCAGAGACAGAGTCAGAGACAGAATCAGAGACAGAGACAGAGACAGAGACAGAGACAGAGTCAGAGTCAGAGTCAGAGACAGAGACAGAGTCAGAGACAGAGTCAGATACAGAGTCAGAGACAGAGGTCAGAGAGACAGAGTCAGAGACAGAGTCAGAGACAGAGTCAGAGTCAGAGACAGTCAGAGACAGAGTCAGAGGGACAGAGTCAGAGACCAGAGTCAGAGACAGAGTCAGAGACAGAGTCAGAGACAGAGTCAGAGACAGAGTCAGAATTAACTTTATGAACTAGTGCATTTTTCCTGGAAATTCCATTTTATAATGATAAACACCATTTTTTCTTAAAATTAACAATTTCATCTTAAACGAGCTCTGGTGTTGCCAGGACGGCTGGGGGTGTTTGTGTGTGCGACGCCATCTTGCTCGAATCCGGAAGTGGCTGGTTCGGGAAATGGTCATATTTTGCAACGACATGGTTTTCAGGAATAATATCTTATTTCAATGAAAACTAGATACTATAAAACTAGATGAAAACTAGGATGAAACTAGATGTCAAATTCATATTTTCAGTCATATTCACTTTTGAAAGCAAGGATTACTGATAATTAGCGATTTCGTTTTGATCATTTGTTGTAAGATAACGGGAATGCTGGTTCCGGCTCTGCGCTGGCTCTGCGCAGGCGCCGCCGCCCGGTCACCATGGCGACGGGCAGAGGGGCGGAACTTTGTGTTTTTCGTTGGGGTTGTAATTGAGTCGACGACCGGGGGGGGGGGGGGGCGAGGCGAGTAAAAGCGACTCAAGAAACAAAAACGAAAAAATGTGCAAAATTGAAAATAGTTCAACACCATAAAATTAACATAGGTTTTATTATCTGTTTGATTTTCACAAACAGTTACAGATGACTGAGTGAAACGCGAGCTATACATGAACTATCCCAACTATCCAACATCCAATTATCAATCCGTTACTGATTGGCTATACGGAAAGATCGCTGTACATTCTGCACGTACACACAATACAGTCCAGTAACTGGATGTCCGGACAACAGCAAACGAAATGAGAGAAAGAATCGCGCGCGCACGACCAATCTGCAGCTCACTTAGCATCGAAACTTCAGCGACAGCTTCACATGGAGAGTAAATTAACAATCATAAAAATATACTTGGCTACATGCAGGTACCTAAATAGTCTTTCTAAGTCATTTTGGGATAATATTTTGTATTGTTGGATTTTAAATGCTATTTTATGGCAAACGTGACCCAACATTTTAAAGTTTTTCCTTTCTGTCCCAACCCGACTCGACCCGACCCGGCCCGTGGCGACCATATCTCTGCAACCGCACGTCCGATTGACAAGCAGTCTTCTTTGCTGAGCAAGCGCCCATCCAACTTACCATGTTTGAGACCATGGTGCCGACGCACGTGGGTGACTACCGACTACCACTGCGCGTGACGCGTACCGCGTGAGGGTGTGTTGCAATTGTTTTCTCGCAAAAACTCCGCAACGGCTGAGCAGATTGTATGCAAATTTGGTTTGTGGTTAGAGAGCCCTCAACCGCCACTTTCCCACAAGTCAGGGGTGAGGTGCGCCCGCACGTGCGCACGTGCACAACCCTATTCTATATCTCAGGAACGGCTGAGCCGATTGTGTTCAAATTTATTGTGTGGTTGGGGACCTCTCAGCCGCCACTTTCCCACAAGTCAGGGCCCAGGGGTGGGGTGCCCCTGCACGTGCGCACGTGCACAACCCTATTCTATATCTCAGGAACGGCTGAGCCTTTTTTGTGTTCGAAATTAGTGTGTGGTTACTGGTTAGGGACCTTTCAGCCGCCGCCTTCCCACAAGTCAGGGGTGGGGTGCCTCGGCACGTGTGCACGTGCTCACCCCTATTCTATATTTCGGGAACGGCTGAGCCGATTGTGTTCAAAATTTGGTGTGTGGTTAGGGACCTCTCAGCCGCCACTTTTCCACAAGTCAGGGGTGGGGTGCCTCTGTACGTGCGCACGTGCAACTTTTTTTTGTATCTCAGAAACTACTTGCCCGATCGAGTTGAAATTCACCATACATTTTCTTCGCGGTTGTTCGTTCATCGCCAACTACGGCGTCTTACTGGTATGTAAATGGCGTGAGGTCAAATGCAACTTCTATCATCCCTATTGTATCATTAGACTCCAACAAATTATTTAAGCCCATTTTGGGCTACATACAATATACTTAATACTTATACATATACACGCAATCACTGCGTTCATGTTTGATCTCATTTGATCTTGGAGATATTAGCCTAGGGTCATGTAATATTCACAAAACAGAGTTCCCACAGAACCTCTCCACCCTACAATTTGCGTTATTGTATGTCTTATCGGGGCCTTTATCTTCCTCCCCCCCCCCCCCTCCAGTGCGTGTAATTTGCAGAGGCCCTCCAGGGCGCGCGTTAATAAACCCCTATACCTCTATACAGTTCTACCTTGCATCTCACGTTCCAAAGGACATAGTAATGCACGTTAGTACACACTTCCTGCCTTTGCAACGAAGCTATGGATCAAATTACTGATTATCAATCAAACCGAGAATCACCCTCCGGTAAAGGCGGGATAACACCAGGACGTTATATGAGTCATATGAGAGCTATCAATACATCGGTGATTACGTGCGAGCGCCTTCGATCTCGCTCGTCCTTCCGTTAAAGGGACTGTCCCGCCTTAACATTATATTTCAGTTGAGATAGCCATTTTTATGGATAGACATTGGAATTAAGTATGGTAGCAGTTAAAACAACTACAATGATCTAATCAAAAAGATATTCGAGTTTGATTTTGACATCTGTTAAAAATAAGGCCCATGTGTATTTAAATAGGGACTATAAACCCGACAGCGTCGTCTCTTTACCCAACTGGTAATGATAGTCGACTTGTTTTAAGGTCAGCCTTGGAATATTTTCTTCTTTCATTTCTCGATCCCCGGGTGGTTCGCAATCTAAGCCAATCTAGACACCGGGTGGTTAGCCTTTTCTGCGCAATAGATGTCGACAAAAAATTGTGCCATATATTTGGCAGCACAAAGGATTTCCCTGTTATTAAAAACATCATATGACGTCACCAACCAACTTTTCGCTTTAAACTAAAAGTTGAATATCTTCCAAGATAAGCATTTTCTAGGGAAAAAGTTCACGAACATGCCCAGCTGACCTCGCCTGTCATGTAGACATATAATTAAGCGTGATTCGACAACTTTCACAAAGGTGGGACAGTCCCTTTAAGTAGGGGAAAAATCGGAATATGAGCGGCCGGGCCCGGCCCGTGGAGACGCTTTTCAGAAGCTCATATCCCTGTAACCGCACGTCCGATTGACAAGCGGGCTTCTTTGCTGAGTAGCCTCATCCACCCTATATCCCTGTTTGAGACCAGAGCCGACTCACGTGGGTGACTATCACTGCGCGTGGCGCGTTCCGCGGGAGGGGTGTTGAAAAGTGCCTGCTCGCAACAACTCTGCAACAGCTGGGACGATTGTGTGCAAATTTGGTGTGTGATTAGGGACCCCTCATTCGCCGCCTTCCCACAAGTCAGAGGTGGGTGCCTCTGCACGTGCGCAAGTGCGCACCCGTTTTTGTATCTCAGAAACTACTTGCCCGATCGAGTTGAAATTTGGTGTGGTGTCAGGCAACAGTACTAGGAAAGCAGACAGCAGTACTATTATGCGTGCGCACTACGCATACCACCTCACCATACATTTCCTTCGCGCTCGCTCGTTCATCGCCAACTTCGGCGCCATACTGGTTATTATTGTTATTGAAAAAAATCCTTTGGTGATTTTGCGTACTGTTCGCAGTATTTATTTACTTATGAATTTACTGGCAATGTTGGGGTTGTAATATTCATAATTGGGGTTGTAATTTTCGAAGATGCAGTTGTAGCTACAACCCCAAAAGTATATAAAGTTCCACCCATGGCGACGGGACGGCCGGTTGCCTGACGTCAAGTTGCACACGTTGCTCCGGCGCCGGCCGGTTTTTTTTTTTTTTTTTTTTTTCCCGGACCGGCCTATAGCCATATTCCGGGTGGGGAGTGACATCTGGCAATTTGCCAGGAAAAGAGTTACGTTATCCGGTTTATGTGACCCGGAACAAACTAGGGACTAGGGCAGCTATTTTACGTTACTAGTTACGTTAACCGGTTTATTTGTACCCGGAAAAATTATTTGTTCAAAGTAAATATAATATCTAACATTACGTTAAGTATTTCGTTCAAGGTCAAATATAAGTAAAACACGAGACACACATACATACATATTTTTATTACATACACTTGAACAGTGTCAGTGTTGGTGGAGCCGTGGGGTGCCGTCATTGCAACAGCGGGAGACTGTTGCCAGTCTCCCTAGCTCCGGCGCCTCGGCGAGACCTGGTTGTGGGGTGTGTTTAGCTGGGCGAAAAGTCCTGAATAGTAAAAAACCCAGCGTCTATAGCAAAGGGGAAAAACCTGCGCGGTGGGCCAAAAATGCGCAAGGCAAAAAACCCCTGTTATATTTGTTTAGCTAAACGTGTCGGCTGGTCACCTTGGCGACCAGCCGGCCGGTCGCCTGACGTCACGTTGCGCATGCGCAGAGCCTTGGTCTGCGCCCAGCAATGGCGTCCGTTCGGTCTAGAGCAGCCATTTGCTGTACGCTGATGACCTGGCGGTGTGGTTCTCGCACCCGAGTGTCGATCAAGCCAGCAAAATGTTACAACTAGTACTCATTGATATAAAGGTATGGTGCGACCAATGGGGTCTGGAAATTTCTCCAAGTAAATCTGCATCTCTAATTTTTTCAAAGAAACCTGCATATGTGGAACCCTACATTCCATTAAAATATAACAATCAAACTATCCCTTTCGTCAAATCATTCAAGTATCTGGGAATAACGCTAGACACACGTCTCTCGTTCATCCCACACTTCAATGATTTAGTGCAGAGATGTACGCGACGAATTAATATTATGAAGTCATTGGCTGGTCGAGAGTGGGGCGCAGATCGGGCCACTCTCCTCCAACTATATACTTCCCTGATACGCCCAGTACTGGATTATAACGCATTCTTATTTGATGACATATGTTCCAAACAAATTAAAAAATTGCAAACTGTCCAAAACGCTGCCTTGCGCATCGTGACTGGAGCCTGCCGCACCACCAACACCACAAACTTACACATCGACACTAACATTCCCACACTCTGCCGCCGACGCAAATACACACTACTTAGATTCTACGCCAGAGCAAGTTCACACCCCACACGCCCAACATTCCACATTTTAAATCACCCCGCACCCACTAGACGACAAACACTACTACAAAAACGACACCCGCTTATCAGTCACAGAATCAGACAAACACTCACACTATTCAACATCGCTCACATCACCACAATGCCAACGCCACCACTCACACCTCACTGGCTCGACACAACACCAGACACACACCGCCTCTTCACACACAACAAAAACACAGTCACCGCGTCAGAAACACTCACTCTTCCACGAACACAAATCACAACACAACACATACACATACATATACACAGACGGTTCACGGGGCGAAGGCCGAACCGGTGGTGCATTCTACACAAACACAGTTAGCAATAACTTTAGACTTCCCGACATAAATAGCGTATACACAGCGGAATTGTCAGCCATTTTATTAGCATTAATATACGTCAGAAAAGAAAAACTTAAGGAAGTAGTCATTTGCACAGACTCGTCCGCCTCGCTCACGGCTATTTCCTCGATTAGTGAATGTAGAAACCCGATAGTATTTAAAATCAGACAACTAATCAAGTATTTAAACAGTAAAAACAATAGTATTAAATTCCTCTGGATCCCAGGACACGCAGGTATCCCGGGAAACGAGGAAGCCGACAGACTTGCGAAATTGAGCCTAGAATTACCTTCAGTAAACCAACTTCCAAGCCCAGTATCAGACGTGTTAAATTATATTAATTCTCAACTTAGCGTACTGCGCCAGAGCGAGTGGGACGCCGCTCCGCATTTTCATCTTTATCCAATCAAGCCAAAAGTCCAACATTTTATATCTAGTCACCAGAATTGTAGAGAGAAGGAGGTAATTTTGGCGCGCCTCCGTCTCGGTCATACAAAAATTACTCATTATTATATTATGGAGAATCTCCCGCCACCAAATTGCCAACATTGCCCAGGATATCCGCGCTACACAATCAAGCACTTACTTATTACTTGCCCAGTACACAACGATAAACGACAGAACATTATTAATTACACACAACAAAATGGCATCACATTAAATCTTCAAACACTGTTAGGTGATAGTTATCCTGAATTGATAGGTCTCCTCTTAGATTATCTCTACCAAACACGATTAGCTAATCAAATATAACAGGGGTTTTTGGCCTTGCGCATTTTTGGCCCACCGCGCAGGTTTTTTCCCCTTTGCCTAGACGCTGGGTTTTTTATTATTCAGGACTTTTCGCCCAGCTAAATACACCCCACAACCAGGTCTCGCCGAGGCGCCGGAGCCAGGGAGACTGGCAACAGTCTCCCGTTGTGGCAATGACGGCACCGCCATGGCTCCATCAACACTGACACTGTACAAGTGTATTGTAATAAAAATATGTATGCATGTGTGTCTCGTGTTTGACTTATTTTTGACTTTGAACGAAATACTTAACGTAATGCTAGATACTATTTTTGACCTTGAACGAAATACTTAACGTAATGCTAGATATTATATTTGACCTTGAACGAAATACTTAACGTAGTGTTAGATATTATATTTACTTTGAACAAATAATTTTTCCGGGTACAAATAAACCGGTTAACGTAACTAGTAACGTAAAATAGCTGCCCTAGTCCCTAGTTTGCTCCGGGTCACATAAACCGGATAACGTAACTCTTTTCCTGGCAAATTGCCAGATGTCACTCCCCACCCGGAATATGGCTATAGGCCGGTCCGGGAAAAAAGAAAAAAAAGAGAAAAAAGCAGCCATTTGTGAGTTTTCAGTACCAGTGGCTCCAGAAAACCCGCATGTTTCATGTGTTTATAAGGGCTTTTTCTGAGGTCTTTTCAGCTTTTTGTGAGATTCATCAATTAATCAATTAATCAAATAAAAAACATTAGTTGTAATTCGAAATGCGTAAGCATTGTTCTGGTTTTCGGAAACCAACGAAGTTACCGCTCTAAATTGGACGATCTCAGCGGGACGGAGCGACGTTGAATTAAGGTCTGTCTATGCTTTTGACATTTGATTGCGTTTTTCATCATAGTGTTATATGTCTTTGCCATTAATATCTTCAGTTTTGCCCTAACTAACTGTCAATTGCGTATTTTATTTAATTAAAGCTGATTATCTAGTATACTTTGTATCCTCTTTTGGGGCGTTTTCGGTATGTTTTGTAGAAGGAACTAACACAATCCAAAATTGACAGATTTGCTCATGAATGTGAATATTCGAAGCAAATTAACGGCAAATATTGCATTGTAAAAGACAGAGTCAGAGACAGAGTCAGAGACAGAGTCAGATACAGAGTCAGATACAGACTCAGAGACAGACTCAGAGACAGAGAGAGAGAGAGAGTCAGAGTCAGAGACAGTCAGAAACAGAGTCAGAGACATATTCAGAGTCAGAGACAGAGACAGAGTCAGAGTCAGAGACAGAGTCAGAGACAGAGACAGAGTCAGAGTCAGAGTCAGAGTCAGAGACAGAGTCAGAGACAGTCAGAGATAGTCAGATGCAGAGTCAGAGACAGAGTCAGAGACAGAGTCAGAGACAGAGTCAGAGACAGAGTCAGAGACAGAGTCAGAGACAGAGACAGAGTCAGAGACAGAGTCAGAGTCAGATACAGAGTCAGAGACAGAGTCAGAGACAGAGACAGAGACAGAGTCAGAGTCAGAGTCAGAGACAAAGACAAAGTCACGAGGACACTAGACGACTCGAGTCAGTACAAAGACTGTGGACTCGCCACACCGAGGGCCTTGAAAACAAGGAATATGGAGAACGACTCAGATCTCTAAACCTGTATTCTGTTAAAGCCAGGCTATTGCGTGCAGACCTAATAAAATGCTGGAAAATCATCCACGGACTTTGCCCAATAAATCCATCAGACATCTGGGACACCACCACTGATCATCGTACTCGTGGCAACAGGTTTACAATCAGGGTCCGCCGATGCCAGCTTGACTCCAGAGCACGCTTCTTCTCTGAGCGTGTCGTGAACGACTGGCACTCCCTGCCTGCCTGGGCAGTCAGCTCAACTTCTATTGCCGAGTTCAAGTCATCCCTATCAATGGTCTTAGGGAATCGTCTACATGAATATCTCGCCGGAACACTCGTGCAAGGTCTCCACTATCCAACGTTGAACATTTGCTCCACTAGTAGGTACCATTCGACACCGGATGGAGTTGCTCCCTTAGTCAAGACTCAAAACCATTCGTCCATTGTCCCGCCAATATCTCAGCAGACGCACTATTCAACTCCCTCGCCTGCATGTCTCTCCGGTGAACAATCTCCTATAGGGAGTTGGCGCGTCTCTGTCCTACAAGGTTTCCTTCCCCTCCTCATGCAGTGGGCAGGTACAGGGAAACCTAACAGGTGAGTTCAACCGGTGAGTTCAGAGTCAGAGACAGAGACAGAGACAGAGAGACAGAGACAGAGACAGAGATACATAGAGACAGAGATACATAGAGACAGAGAGGCAGAGAAAGAGAGACAGAGACAGAGAGACAGAGACAGAGATACAGAGAGACAGAGACAGAGAGACAGGGACAGAGAGACAGAGACAGAGACAGATAGACAGAGACAGAGAGACAGAGACAGATACAGAGAGACAGAGACAGAGAGACAGAGAGACAGAGAGACAGAGAGACAGAGACAGAGACACAGAGAGACAGAGACAGAGATACATAGAGACAGAGAGACAGAGACAGAGAGACAGAGACAGAGAGACAGAGACAGAGACAGAGAGACAGAGACAGAGAGACAGAGACAGAGAGACAGAGACAGAGAGACATAGACAGGGACAGAGAGACAGAGAGACAGAGACAGAGAGACAGAGAGACAGAGACAGAGATACAGAGAGACAGAGACAGAGAGACAGAGACAGAGAGACAGAGACAGAGAGACAGAGACAGAGATACATAGATACAGAGACAGAGAGACAGTGACAGAGAGACAGAGAGACAGAGAGACAGAGACAGAGAGACAGAGAGACAGAGACACAGAGACAGAGACAGAGAGACAGAGAGACAGAGAGACAGAGAGACAGAGAGACAGGGACAGAGAGACAGAGACAGAGAGACAGAGAGACAGAGAGACAGAGAGACAGAGACAGAGAGACAGCGAGACAGAGAGACAGAGAGACAGAGACAGAGACAGATATACAGAGACAGAGAGACAGAGAGACAGAGACAGAGAGACAGAGAGACAGAGACAGAGAGACAGAGAGACAGAGAGACAGATAGACAGAGACAGAGAGACAGAGAGACAGAGAGACAGAGACAGAGAGACAGAGACAGAGAGACAGGGACAGAGAGACAGAGAGACAGAGACAGAGACAGAGACAGAGCCAGAGAGCCAGAGAGACAGAGAGACAGAGAGACAGAGACAGAGAGACAGAGACGGAGAGACAGAGAGACAGAGACAGAGAGACAGAGAGACAGAGACATAGAGACAGAGAGACAGAGAGACAGAGACAGAGAGACAGAGAGACAGGGACAGAGAGGCTTATTAATTTACCGGTGTCCCAATGAAACAGATATAGGTATAGTTAATAATTGTTATGATATGGGTTTGATATAATGTTATTACAAGGTTATTACAAGGTTATATATATATATATATATATATATATATATATATATATATATATATATATATATATATATATATATATATTTTGTGTGCTAAATTTGGGGGGGAAAATACAAATAATGTCGGATGAAGGCGCAAGCCGAAAGCTTCGTATCTTGTGTTTTATTTACTAAATCATCCTTTTGGCATTATGAGAGTTAGGTTAGCAATTCTTATATTTATATCTATAATTATATTTACAAGGTTATAACTATGTGATTGTAGGCTAATGCACAAATACCTACCTTATATGGTCATTGGTATTTAACAAATGCGCGTTAGAGTTGTGTACAATGCACATGTATACACTTCAGCAGCAGAACTGTTGAAATTAGAACTATACTTCCAAGAATCACGTCCGGTATTATACAAACTGGGCCTGACTTCATGTGAAGACTTTCAGAAAGCTGGTGACATTTTTCAACAGAATAACTGTCCATTCGGAAAACCTTCAGCAGTTATCAAATCGACGGCAACGTTTTGTTTTTAAAGTTCTGGATAGATCGGAGCGGCAGTTTCCGCCCGCTCGAGTAAGTATTCAAGTTTAGCTGCCATATGTGTCCGGAAAATGGCGGGGTTTCCAGGAAGTGGTAAGTTGATTGAACGCTGCCGGTCTTTGAATGTGAGTATGTTGCCGGCGATTACCCGCCTCTCTGACGGGCTGACGGACCATTACCCGCCTCTCTGACGGGCTGACGGACCATTACCCGCCTCTCTGACGGGCTGACGGACCATTACCCGCCTCTCTGACGGGCTGACGGACCATTACCCGCCTCTCCTCTCTGACGGGCTGACGGACCATTACCCGCCTCTCTGACGGGCTGACGGACCATTACCCGCCTCTCTGACGGGCTGACGGACCATTACCCGCCTCTCTGACGGGCTGACGGACCATTACCCGCCTCTCTGACGGGCTGACGGACCATTACCCGCCTCTCTGACGGGCTGACGGACCATTTCCCGCCTCTCCTCTCTGACGGGCTGACGGACCATTACCCGCCTCTCTGACGGGCTGACGGACCATTACCCGCCTCTCCTCTCTGACGGGCTGACGGACCATTACCCGCCTCTCTGACGGGCTGACGGACCATTACCCGCCTCTCTGACGGGCTGACGGACCATTACACGCCTCTCTGACGGGCTGACGGACCATTACCCGCCTCTCTGACGGGCTGACGGACCATTACCCGCCTCTCCTCTCTGACGGGCTGACGGACCATTACCCGCCTCTCTGACGGGCTGACGGACCATTACCCGCCTCTCCTCTCTGACGGGCTGACGGACCATTACCCGCCTCTCTGACGGGCTGACGGACCATTACACGCCTCTCCTCTCTGACGGGCTGACGGACCATTACCCGCCTCTCTGACGGGCTGACGGACCATTACCCGCCTCTCCTCTCTGACGGGCTGACGGACCATTACCCGCCTCTCTGACGGGCTGACGGACCATTACCCGCCTCTCCTCTCTGACGGGCTGACGGACCATTACCCGCCTCTCTGACGGGCTGACGGACCATTACCCGCCTCCCTGACGGGCTGACGGACCATTACCCGCCTCTCCTCTCTGACGGGCTGACGGACCATTACCCGCCTCTCTGACGGGCTGACGGACCATTACCCGCCTCTCCTCTCTGACGGGCTGACGGACCATTACCCGCCTCTCTGACGGGCTGACGGACCATTACCCGCCTCTCCTCTCTGACGGGCTGACGGACCATTACCCGCCTCTCTGACGGCCTGACGGACCATTACCCGCCTCTCTGACGGGCTGACGGACCATTACCCGCCTCTCTGACGGGCTGACGGACCATTACCCGCCTCTCTGACGGGCTGACGGACCATTACCCGCCTCTCTGACGGGCTGACGGACCATTACCCGCCTCTCCTCTCTGACGGGCTGACGGACCATTACCCGCCTCTCTGACGGGCTGACGGACCATTACCCGCCTCTCTGACGGGCTGACGGACCATTACCCGCCTCTCCTCTCTGACGGGCTGACGGACCATTACCTGCCTCTCTGACGGGCTGACGGACCATTACCCGCCTCTCCTCTCTGACGGGATGACGGACCATTACCCGCCTCTCTGACGGGCTGACGGACCATTACCCGCCTCTCCTCTCTGACGGGCTGACGGACCATTACCCGCCTCTCTGACGGGCTGACGGACCATTACCCGCCTCTCCTCTCTGACGGGATGACGGACCATTACCCGCCTCTCTGACGGGCTGACGGACCATTACCCGCCTCTCCTCTCTGACGGGCTGACGGACCATTACCCGCCTCTCTGACGGGCTGACGGACCATTACCCGCCTCTCTGACGGGCTGACGGACCATTACCCGCCTCTCTGACGGGCTGACGGACCATTACCCGCCTCTCCTCTCTGACGGGCTGACGGACCATTACCCGCCTCTCCTCTCTGACGGGCTGACGGACCATTACCCGCCTCTCTGACGGGCTGACGGACCATTACCTGCCTCTCTGACGGGCTGACGGACCATTACCCGCCTCTCTGACGGGCTGACGGACCATTACCCGCCTCTCTGACGGGCTGACGGACCATTACCCGCCTCTCCTCTCTGACGGGCTGACGGACCATTACCCGCCTCTCTGACGGGCTGACGGACCATTACCCGCCTCTCTGACGGGCTGACGGACCATTACCCGCCTCTCTGACGGGCTGACGGACCATTACCCGCCTCTCCTCTCTGACGGGCTGACGGACCATTACCCGCCTCTCTGACGGGTTGACGGACCATTACCCGCCTCTCTGACGGGCTGACGGACCATTACCCGCCTCTCTGACGGGCTGACGGACCATTACCCGCCTCTCCTCTCTGACGGGCTGACGGACCATTACCCGCCTCTCTGACGGGCTGACGGACCATTACCCGCCTCTCTGACGGGCTGACGGACCATTACCCGCCTCTCTGACGGGCTGACGGACCATTACCCGCCTCTCTGACGGGCTGACGGACCATTACCCGCCTCTCCTCTCTGACGGGCTGACGGACCATTACCCGCCTCTCTGACGGGCTGACGGACCATTACCCGCCTCTCTGACGGGCTGACGGACCATTACCCGCCTCTCTGACGGGCTGACGGACCATTACACGCCTCTCTGACGGGCTGACGGACCATTACCCGCCTCCCTGACGGGCTGACGGACCATTACCCGCCTCTCTGACGGGCTGACGGACCATTACCCGCCTCTCTGACGGGCTGACGGACCATTACCCGCCTCTCTGACGGGCTGACGGACCATTACCCGCCTCTCCTCTCTGACGGGCTGACGGACCATTACCCGCCTCTCTGACGGGCTGACGGACCATTACCCGCCTCTCTGACGGGCTGACGGACCATTACCCGCCTCTCTGACGGGCTGACGGACCATTACCCGCCTCTCTGACGGGCTGACGGACCATTACCCGCCTCTCCTCTCTGACGGGCTGACGGACCATTACCCGCCTCTCTGACGGGCTGACGGACCATTACCCGCCTCTCTGACGGGCTGACGGACCATTACCCGCCTCTCTGACGGGCTGACGGACCATTACACGCCTCTCTGACGGGCTGACGGACCATTACCCGCCTCCCTGACGGGCTGACGGACCATTACCCGCCTCTCCTCTCTGACGGGCTGACGGACCATTACCCGCCTCTCTGACG
The DNA here is from genome assembly GCA_036785665.1 of Chirona hameri. Classification (NCBI taxonomy): domain Eukaryota; kingdom Metazoa; phylum Arthropoda; class Thecostraca; order Balanomorpha; family Balanidae; genus Chirona; species Chirona hameri. Next base: position 26,892 of record JAXIVJ010014772.1, read on the forward strand.
GGCTGACGGACCATTACCCGCCTCTCCTCTCTGACGGGCTGACGGACCATTACCCGCCTCTCTGACGGGCTGACGGACCATTACACGCCTCTCCTCTCTGACGGGCTGACGGACCATTACCCGCCTCTCTGACGGGCTGACGGACCATTACCCGCCTCTCCTCTCTGACGGGCTGACGGACCATTACCCGCCTCTCTGACGGGCTGACGGACCATTACCCGCCTCTCCTCTCTGACGGGCTGACGGACCATTACCCGCCTCTCTGACGGGCTGACGGACCATTACCCGCCTCTCTGACGGGCTGACGGACCATTACCCGCCTCTCTGACGGGCTGACGGACCATTACCTGCCTCTCTGACGGGCTGACGGACCATTACCCGTCTCTCTGACGGGCTGACGGACCATTACCCGCCTCTCCTCTCTGACGGGCTGACGGACCATTACCCGCCTCTCTGACGGGCTGACGGACCATTACCCGCCTCTCTGACGGGCTGACGGACCATTACCCGCCTCTCTGACGGGCTGACGGACCATTACCCGCCTCTCTGACGGGCTGACGGACCATTACCCGCCTCTCTGACGCCACTCTGACTGACGGGCCGACATACGGAGCTGCCACATCATGACAACCCCCTCGGATAATCAGCAGATGTAATGACGGGCCGATATACGGAGCTGCCACATAATGACAACCCCCTCGGATAATCAGCAGATGTAATCGGTCAGATCACAGCGCATTAAATGCGCTCCCAGCTCGCAAGTAGTTGCTGAAGTTATGAGGCGAGCGAATATATAATCATACAAATCACGACTTGCCTTTCTCGTCCCCGCTTCATAAACATGCAATAATGATATAGTATCTTGTACGGCCTTGTATATAGCAGTATACACATGTATACAGTATATACACCTTGTTAGTATACACACAGTATGCACACCCTGTTAGTATACACACGCTCGTACACACGCACGTACAAGTATTTGAGCACCCCGTACATCCATTTTGACTAGGAGTAAACAAACACAAATGGGTTAATGTTTAGTTTTTAATATGTAAGGGACAATCCAGCTATGTGCCTGTTTTTAAATCCAGCTCAGCCCGTTGCAAGGCGTCGATAGCGGAGTTATCTGATTGGCGTTGTCAGAATGGGACCGAGGGAAGTCAGGCGGAAGGACAGACTATCTTATTCAGCAGTCGTCCCGCAGCAGGGCTGAGTACCTATGTTGCCGCGACTCAGTCGTCCCGCAGCGGGGCTGAGTACCTATGTTGCCGCGACTCAGTCGTCCCGCAGCGGGGCTGAGTACCTATGTTGCCGCGACTCAGTCGTCCCGCAGCGGGGCTGAGTACCTATGTTGCCGGGACTCAGTCGTCCCGCAGCGGGGCTGAGTACCTATGTTGCCGCGACTCAGTCGTCCCGCAGCGGGGCTGAGTACCTATGTTGCCGCGACTCAGTCGTCCCGCAGCGGGGCTGAGTACCTATGTTGCCGGGACTCAGTCGTCCCGCAGCGGGGCTGAGTACCTATGTTGCCGGGACTCAGTCGTCCCGCAGCGGGGCTGAGTACCTATGTTGCCGGGACTCACCGTAGGAAATCAGCTAGGTTAGGTGAAAAATGGTCGATCAAATTCAACGATCTTTCTTTTGAGAGTAGTTTTGTTGTTATGCATCGCTACCCGGTGAATGGGCAGATACTGCTTAAGTAATACCAACATTTATTTTTACAGTAAGAGTTTGCATTCCGATAAAGTGTTAATTAAAATGTAATTATCACTATAACTAATTTAATTTTTAATACAAAATATACCACATTGTAAATATTTGTTAAATAATTTGGTTAACAATCAAATAATTTGCATTAGCATAAGCTTGAATATAAACGTTCTTGATTGCAAGCATTTCTGCTAACATTTTTGTTTACAATTTTCTTTACAAATGGTAAATCAGAGGTGGTGAATGTTTGTGAAATAGCCTTTTGTGAGGTTTGCAATATTTTCTTGCGTTTGTAATTGCAAACATTTGTGGTTACTAAATACTAACTTGTTTGTAAAATTGGCGTTTGATGTCATTTCATTTGTAATAACGCGGCTTTACAGAAACAAGCATAGAACTAACATTGTGGAATTATACCTTGGGAGTTGCGACCAAATCAATAATTTTAACAGAAGTTCTAAAAGCATTTTAACGGATCACTACAGCCAAACGGATCCTAGGGAGGATGTAGATATCTGTCCCTACAAGCTCTGGACCCGACAGCAGCTCTTTCAGAAGCACGTTAAAGGGAAATAATGACCTTTTTCCACGAAAATGGAGTTAGCACTTGAAATCGCCAGACGAGACCAAAATATATTGTAAATTCATCACATTTTGCATGAAAACTTTCCTACCGAAAGATATTTCAAGTTAAAGTTGATAAGCGTTCCACACTTTTAACGACCGGTACTTGCAGGTACTTTTGGTCCTCATCAAACTGCGGGCTTTTCCCGTATTGTTTTTTTTTACGCAATGGAGTGGAAAATATATTGCGCGTTCTGCTTGTTGTGATTATATACCCGGCGATCTTCTAAAACTAACAGCGATTGGAAAAAGTGGCAATAAAATCGGAAGCTCATCGATGCACATCAACGGCGGCATAGTTAGTGGTTGCGACCCTCAATTTTTGAAAATAAATTCATTTGTTTTCAACATTAGGAGTATTGTATAATTTGTCTGTGGCTGTATATAACACTATGCTTTATATTATCATGAAAAAATAAGAATTTTTCCCCAAAAAACTAACAAACAATAACACAAAACTGGCAATTAAATCGGAAGCTCATCGATGCACATCGACGGCGACCTATTTAGCGTCGGCGATTTGTTTGCAAAGCATTGTCATGCTTCTCGGCGCACTTAACCATTGTGGCGAGTTGTTGCTAGTAGCGCTTTCGTTCTCCATGGCAACCAGGCGTGAGCCAATGAAAAGCCAGAACCTATTCCCTTTCTGGCTTTTGATTGGCTGACGCCTGGTTGCCATGGAGAACGAAAGCGCTACTAGCGTGTGTCCGAGCAGCGCTCAGTTTGATCGGAAATGTCACAGAGCCTCCAAAAATGCCGCAATCGATGTGAACAATGGTAGGGAAGGGCGAATTTGTCAATGACCTTCATGAAGTACACAAGGTACTTGTTTTGTATTTTTCCCAAACTTACAACTTCGAATTTGGGAATAATTTTATTTAATTCTTAAATTTAAATAAAATAATTTTAAAACCATAGCGGTAGCCTAAGAAATTGTTGCTAACAAAATCAAAAGGTCATTATTTCCCTTTAAGGGCACGGTCGCATTTTGCAAGTGGTTTCTTGGGCAGTGTTTCCGTGAGGGTGCAGTGTGCAGTCTCCGGATCTGAGCCCTCTTGACTACTTCTTGTGGAGGCACCTGCAAGAGTTATAGGTGTTCAAGAAGAATCTCCAGACCGGGAAGCAACTAAAGAGAGCCGCGGGAGCTGCAGTGCTGGCCATCCCCGCCCGCATGTGCCCGTAAGCAGTGGTGGTAAGCAGGGGGTGCCCGTAAGCAGTGGTGAGTCTTGAGACGGAGGGCAGAGGTGTTCCTCAGCCGAAACGGAACCCATCCCGAACAGAGCTGTGCCTCAGCCGAAACGGAACCCATCCCGAACAGAGCTGTGCCTCAGCCGAAACGGAACCCATCCCGAACAGAGCTATGCCTCAGCCGAACCGGAACCCATCCCGAACAGAGCTGTGCCTCCTCAGCCGAAACGGAACCCATCCCGAACAGAGCTGTTCCTCCGCCGAAACGGAACCCATCCCGAACAGAGCTGTTCCTCCGCCGAAACGGAACCCATCCCGAACAGAGCTGTTCCTCCGCCAAAACGGAACCCATCCCGAACAGAGCTGTTCCTCAGCCGAAATGGAACCCATCCCGAACATGTGCTGTAGAGGGTAGAAAGATGACCGCTCGTGTTTTGATGAATGCGCACAAAATAAATCTCCTTTACATTCTGAACAGTTTGGTGTGAACCGCAAATAAGGGGGAAACGCTTAACCATCCTTATTTTCAACGGGAAACGCCCTCCTTTCCATGTGGCCGGCGGGCAGTGTTCGTCACGGGCCCACCAACCGCCAGCCCGGCCCGGCCCAGGCCCATCAACACCAAGCCCAGGCCCGGACCAGGCCCGGTCAAATTCATAATATTGAGGCCCAGGCCCGGTCCGGCCCGTTCAGATTAAGCACACAATTATTTTACACACAACCTGCAATCATTATCCTAGCATATTTACTTAAAAGCCTACTATAAAGCCTACTATATTACTATAAAAGCCACAGCCACAGCAACAGTGTGTTGCTGTGGAAGTGAACTGCTGTTTAAAATATTTGTAAGCTCTGAGGCCATTCTTATAATTAAAAAAATCGAGACACAGCTCGATTGTTCTCAAATCTGAGCCATCCGTTATAAACAAGTCACAGAAGAAAAAAATCGCAGCAACACAAAAAAACGAGACACAAACGAGGCAGCGTTTTCGTTATCATAAACGTTTATCTGCGACAGTTCCTGGCGCATAGGCCGCGCCAAGTCCGTGCAAATATCGGCAAATGAGCCAAAAATTGAAGCAAGTGGGGCTCCGTTTTTTTCAAGGCACTTATATGCATTTTCGATCATTCCTTCGTTGCTGCTGCTGGACGGCCATAGCTACATGTACCTGTGCTACTGTAGGATTATTGTTGCCGGCCTGCAACCGCGCTGCGCCGATTAAACGGTGATGGCTGGTGTTATTTTCGCCGAAAATGAGTGCATGCCTATGCCGGGTCTATGCGTCCTAGGTGGGCATCAAATACGAAGGCGTGTATGGTCTGGAGATGGGGAGTTAATGGATGCAGCTGGGCCCACATCATAACTATAATGCATATTAAATCAGTGTATAATACTGCCAGATAACCATGAAATTCATACCGACCGAAAAATAACTAGCGACAAAGTTTTTTTTTATAGTGCTTCTAAGTTAAGTCCACTCGACACTATAGGCGATATTTCATTTTTAATTACTTTTTATATATTTTTTCTCGTTTCTTCTCAGCTATTATAGTTTTCGAGATGTGTGGGGGTATGTTGGGCAGATGCCAGACTAAAAAATGCAAAATTTGACCTTTGATGACTTCTGATAACCTCAATTTTGACTTGAGCCAAAGATGACCGAAATGGTTTCGTATTGAATCCTGATCGTGAACATTCCCTTGGTTAAGTTGCTTAATTATTATTTTAAAATCAGAAAATGTGTCAATTTTTGGCCGACTTCGGGCGGTTTGGGGCATGGCCTCTTTGCCCCCCCCCCCCACACCTGCTGGATCTGCCAGTGGCCTTAAACTAACACAAGCTACTTGATATATGAGCGCTCAAAATGTTCGACTGAAATTGTATACGTTGCTGTTTTCTGAAGTTGTCTTTGTAAACTTATGACGATCGTTTCGCGTAAAGCGCCTCCACATTCCATAGTCTATACGTCAGTGAATTACCGCGAATTTATGTGGTTGCAATGCAATTTGTCACACACGTGAGCAATCGGGGCAACGTAAAATGTTGAGGGCCCGAAGTTTCGCGTTGCCTCTTCTTCATTGTGTTGCTGCTGGGAACTTCAAGAGCCTTGTGCGTGCAACTAAAATTGTTAACCCGCGCACCGACGGGGTCCGCGCCAACTTCGAAACGACAGGGCCGGGGGGGGGGATACCCGTCCCTCTAAGATTTCAAAAACCATGCAACATAGCGACAAACATGACAAAAACGTTATATAGCTCGAAACAAGGTATAATGAAAGTGCTAAGGTCATTTTTTTAAGTCAGGTCATTATTGAGGTCACCAGATGTCAACAAAGGTCAAATTTCGGCCATATATGGTGTCCTTTCCAAAAACCGTCTATGTCTCGAAAACAAAAAGAGCTAACGACGCGCGAAAAAAACGTCCGAAAGATAAATTAATTTTCTGTCACTCAGGCTTCATCAGATTTCATCTCAGGTCAATAGTTAACTCAAGGGAGGCCATCGAACTTCAAACATTCTAAATATCGCGGAATTGTTTTTAGGGAATAACTTTTGAGATACGCATGATAAAGTGATACCTACAATTTTCACCATTGTGTTTCTCCGTCGAGACGCATCGAATAGTATATCGTATGACCATGACCTAGTTGGGTAATATCCAAAAATTCACCTGACCTGTGCTCAGGTCAAGGTCAGGTCAAGGTCAAATTGTACATCAATCAACGCGTCTTGACGAGCCAAACACAATGTTGAGAACTCCATTACTCTACCTTGATTTAGCAAAGAGTTATTCAATAAAAACCACGCGTGACCTTAGGGTCACCTGAGTTGGCCTCGTAGAAGTCACAGAACACAAATTTGATCTTGTACTTTGCATATGGCACAATACTGGTGTATCTGGTGAAAACTGGTCAAATTTAAACATTTACTGTAGATCTATACGTGTTTTCATTTTTATCCATTTACTTATAATGATGAGGTCACGAAATCGTGGCGCTGCACACCGCCGTTTTCCCAATATTTACGAAAACCTCAGGTGGGCGAATATCCGCACCCCACGTC
>JAXIVJ010014773.1:0-33474 GCA_036785665.1 Chirona hameri
GTGAGCAGACTCCATTCGTGACGGTGGCGCCACCGGGACGGTGGGGGTGGCGGAGGCGGGTGGCGGTGGCGAAGGCGGGGAGGCGGCGGGCGGCGGCGCGAGGCGGCCTCCGGGTGGGCCGATCACTGGGGCATGATGTAGTGATGTGCTCGGCCGGCCGCGGGCGCGCGCCGAGCGACCGCCCGCTCCAGCAATACATTTCCGTCAGTCGTTATCGAGGACGCCGCCCTCCGTCATGGTGTGGCGGCGCGCGGTGGGCGACAGGAGGGGTTGCTTCAGATGATGGATCGGTCGTTCATCATGTGGTTAAGTCGGGTTCAGCTTGTTCATCTGTCAGCCAGTTGCTTGCTTTTCCCTCTCTCCCCCTCTCTCTCTCTTATCTCTCTTTTGTTTTATATCTCTCTGTCTCTCTCTCTCTGCTCTCTCTCTCTCTCTCTCTCTCTCTCTCTCTCTCTCTCTCTCCTCTCTCTCTCGCTCTCTCCTCATCGCTCTCGCTCTCGCTCTCCTCGCTCTCGCTCTCGCTCTCGCTCTCGCTCTCGCTCCTCGCTCTCGCTCTCGCTCTCGCTTCTCGCTCTCGCTCTCGCTCCGACAGCTCTCGCTCTCGCTCTCTCGCCCTCTCGCTCTTCGCTCTCGTCTCGCTCTCGCCTCTCTCCGCTCTCGCTCTCGCTCCTCGCTCAGCTCTCCGCTCTCGCTCTCGCTCTCGCTCTCGCTCTCGCTCTCCTCGCTCTCGCTCTCGCTCTCGCTCTCCGTCTCTCGCTCTCGCTCTCAGCTCTCGCTCTCGCTCTCGCTCTCAGCTCTCGCTCTACACTCTCGCTCTCACTCTCTCTCACTCTCTCTCTCTCTCTACTCTCATCTCTCTCTACCTCTCGTCTCTCTCTCCTCTCTCCTTTCCGCACCGTGGCCCTGGCGTGGCGGATCCAATGAACCCTGAACGATGAAAGCCGAACGCTTCCAGTCCGCAACCCACCACTACCGTGACAATCGGTCGTGCCGCACCTCCATACCTCGGTACAGTAGCGCGAACATGTCTGCACAACATGAACGCCCTGGCCAAGGTTGCAGCCGGCGCCGGCGCTGTTGCCGTGGGCGGCCGACCGACCCGTGCTCCAAGCCAGCTACACGTGTCGGAGGGGATCATCTCGTTACCCGAACGGTACCTGCCGCCGACCGCTCCACGACCACTGGTTGCCGGCCGGTTTTGGCACGGCAGGGCCAGGTCGAGGTCGCATAAGTAGTTGGTGTGACTGATGTAAAGCCCCCTCCTCACGGCGGCTCGCAGCCTGTCGCCAGTGAGATAAAGCAATTACCCGTGTGATAGTCCGACTTCTGCGCAGTTAAAAATCCGGTTGTGATCGCCGGTGTGCGCCGAGGACCTGAAGTACGCGTTGACCCCAGAAACTGCGTCGCGATACGAGAGACCGGTTGCCGGCTTACAGATGTCTCCGATGCACATGATCGGGACTGGCGTGGTGTAGTAGTCGGCGATTTACCTGGTGACCGGAAGATTCCTGGTCCTGGATCGAATCCTTCCCACTCCCTGGCCGCAAGCCATGTAGCCACGTCTCGTCTCCGAATGTCGGAATAGATTAGAGTGACGGTCGTTAAGTCGAATGGTTGGCATCGTTAATCTGCCTACAATCAATATCAGTCGATGACACGCCCCTCTTCTTGCAGGCGGGGCTGACAACAACAAAGGCCGAAGTAAAAAAAATGGGAAAAAGATCCTGGCATTCCCGCACATCACAGAGTGTGTATTGGCATCAAGGACGAGCTCGGGTAAGTGTCGGCAGCATCTGGCAGCTTTTGTAGCGTCATGTAGAAGTTTAAACGCTCTATAGGAGTCGACGAGATTGTCATGACTCGGACCAAGTGCTTCCTATGGTAAAAATGGGGCCAGGATCCAGTGACGCAGCTAGGATGTTGCCAAGTGCGAGCAAAGCCGTATGTGGTATCTCGTATCCGATTGCAATGACGTGGGCCAGATAGCTGAATTATATTACGGTATACGGCGACAATTATATGTAAAATAAGGTCACCTCGTATGGAGGACCTATGCACAATGGACAAGTTTCATGGTCGCGTAACCATATCATTTTGGAAACTAGTATATATTATTTTTCATAAAAAAAACGATTGGTGATGTTAATTTTTATCATAAGTTATATAAAATACCTTAAAAAATTAATAACTCTATTTATACGTGTTGCCCCTCTGATTGGTTCATAACCATGTGAACGTCATACATGATGATTCAGTCGTCCGACAAAACGCCATTATAAAAGCCGAGCGGGTATTTTTTCGAACGATTCAGCTTGTGATTAGTTGATGTAGTGGTAAAAATGGACGGAAAAAGAGGAGATATTACTCTTGTTTCACTCAGAAATGTAAAAAAACGTAACAATAACTGGCGCCAAATGCGATATTCATGATTCATAGGCGGTTAGGCCTCCACGATGTCAAACAAGGAACGACAGCTGTGGTGTGCTGCGGCTCGCAGAAGTGGCGTTATTGTCGTGGCCATGCAGAAGAGTGGCCCTACTGCCCTAATACAAGCTCCCAAGTACCCTCGCATATGCCCACCAACCTCGCATAATGCCAACTACCTGTTGATTGCTTGGCAAGCCAAGATACTTTATCGTATAGGCTTCTCCATACGAAGCCGATAAGTATTTTGTATCTTACAAATATTCGTTATACATGGAAGTTTAACTTGACCAAAGGCACGCGCTCAAATCAATACATTGGTGTTCGCACAGTGGTTGAAACTGAGGTGTAATTGCCTCAAGGCCATAAAGTATACAAACTTTGTCTGCTTGTTGCCAAGGGGAAAAACAGGGTTGTACGTTGGCGCAAGCTGCTCATGAACCTGGCATTTGAGAATTTAAGAACTTAACCCTTGCTCTACGGGGACCTTTTCCTCACCCTTCTCCCTATGGGGGTCCTAAAAAGACCCCCCTGTTAACTTCAAAACCAAGCAACATAGAGCCAATGCGGTAAGAACCAGGATGCTGCCCTGTCATGAGATGAATCAAACGGTATGCGTTTTTTAGGCATCAGGTCATACAGGTGACCGTACAGGTCAAGTGAATGACCTAAGATCGACCCACGTCTAAAAATAGCGATTGTACAGGACGCTTAGTATAACTTCCGAACGGAGAGAGATAGAGAGACACCGTAAAACATAGCGTGATGCCTGTCATAAATGCAAAACCAAGGCAATCCACGTTTTGAGCATCTGGGTCAACTGGTGACCTTTGGGGTCACGTCAATGGCCCTTTGGGTTCTGACATGACCTTGACGAAAAGGTTCATAGGTCACGATCTAAAAGTGTATACACTTCAAATGATATAGGATACGTATAATTGTTGTAAACTCAGCAACTGAATATTTTTTCAGCAGGAATTCGCCGCATGTTGTAGAAAGTTATTTAGGAGAAAAAACCTCGGGAGTGGGGGGGGGGGGGGGGGTCGTTTAGGACCCCCGTAGGCGGTGAGGGTTAAATATGACACTTGTAACATACCATCGTTTTTTGTGTGCAAATTTTCAAAACAATCCATTGAGTAGTTTGCAAAAATACACCCCCGAGAACATGGTTACGGTCATGGTTACGGCAGATGATGAACCTGATCAGAAGTTGACAGTTGCCATTTGAATCGCATATTGACTCCATCGTAAGAAAAAGACAACAGGGAACTGGGTCTCATGATTCGATCATTTCAGGCTGGTAGGAAGAAGCGCGAAATACCAGTTCCGGTGCTATTGTCGCGGCTTACTACGCCAACGTTCGATCTGTACTCGAATACTGCAGTGTGGTGTGGAACGGGGCAGCTAAGACCCATACGGATCGCATCGAGCGGATACAACACAAATTCCTTATTTGGCTGACAATGCATTCAGGCGTAAATTCGGAGTCTCATACAACCGCTTACTTTCAGCACACTCCTTCACCTCTTTGGCTGCCAGACGTACCCAGCATGACCTGGTCTATGTTGCGCGTGTTTTCAAACACAAAATTGACTCCATCTCCTTGCGATCCTGGTTTGGATACTGGTTTGGCTTAGCTGCCCCAGCCCGCTCAGTTCGACGTCGAGATTTATTCGCTGTCCCTTTTGCCCGTGTGGAGACTGTCAAAAATGGTCTGTTCTGCAGAATGACGCGAAAGATGAACGAATTCCTACATCAGAATGAACAGATAGGCATTTTTAGAGATTCACTGTACCAAATCAAGATATAAGCCAAGGTTTATGCGAAGAAACTAACGACAGTGGCTTATCCGCTCCACGCGTAGCACTACTTAGGCCATATATTGTGATGTTTTACTTGTTAGACAGCGAGTGAGATCCGTGTATTTATTGTGTGCATGCATGTGTCTTTGTAGGTATATGTGACTTTACCCGTCAATGGGCCAACCCGTGGGTGATCTGCTGAATAAATAAATAAAAACCATGGCCAAATTGAGCCAAACATCATGAATGACGTCACGACCGTTTGCGCTTCAATAATTTTTTAACAATGGATTTGTGCAAACTTTGTTTATTTTTTTTTACTGCAACTATGCATCTTTCGACAAAATGACTGAAGTTTAGTATATTATGTTTTTATTATTATTTTAATCCCCCCAAAAAACAACGTGTAACTTGTCCAATGCCAAAACAATGAAGCCTCTGGCTCTCACTCCAAATGTGAAGTTGTGTGGATTCGGGCAGATATTTCTTAGATGTGATGCGTTGTTCCCAGGCAAGTAGTCAGTTTTTCGTCCAGGGGGGGGGGGGGGGGCGGTGCCTCGAAAGGGCCCTCTTCCCGAGGGTTGAAAGGACCCCTTCCCAAGCGTTGAAAGGGCCAAACAAAACGGATGAAAAGGCACGTTACAAGGATGGAGAATACAGTATGACAGGTGACGACATGGGCCATGCCAACTTTTAGGAGCTGGAGTTAGCAAACTGCCATATCAACTTTGGAACCAGCGACACCAATTTGGAATCAGCTACATACACTAACTTCGAATATTTTTTAGGCTTAAGACCTGGAACTCTGAAATGAATTGCGCCGCGGAGCGACGCGAACATTTTTGAGTCTTATTCCTTCGATATGCATTCTCATCAATGCGTCGCATCGCGTATGGTGCGGACCTCTACAAATGTTATTGTGCGTTTAAAAGTGCGGTAAAGAAGTGCTAAATCGAACTATTTTGCCAAATTATATAGGAAATTAGCAACATAACACAAATGCGACGAGAAACGGCACGATTTTTAACCCGCATATAATATAATTTGTAGTTAAATTGCGCCGCGAAGCGGTGCGAAAATTTTGAGTTTGATTCCCTGGACAACTCCATTCTTACTGTTGAAAGGCCCAGGATCCCTTCAGAGTTCAGATCGTCTAGGGGCCCCTCCGACCTTTCCAACGCCCTTCCGACCTGTTAAGGGACTCATCTGGGATCCGCGAAAAGACATGATGTGGAGTGGGTGATATATATTAAATACAAAGAGGACTTACTTCCACAATACAAATATTAAAAGCGGAGCTTTCTTTGCTCATTGTCATTTGCTCAGCCATTTTGCTCAGGTCATTTGCTCAGCCATTTTGCTCAGGTCATTTGCTCAGCCATTTTGCTCAGGTCATTGCTCGTGTTAAAGACGAGCAATGACCTGTTACCGAACGCCTCTTAATCGCTGACGAAGGGTGTTACACTATACCCGAAAGCTCCGATTTGAATATTTTCATTGTGGAGTAGGTCCTCTTTGTATTTAATCTTCATCTGTGATCTCTACGTGCTTTGTGCCCTTCCGGTCTGACCAGGGACCCCTCTGACCTTCCAAGAACTTGTTTGTCAAAGGGCCCATTCGGCCTGATCAGAGGTCCTTCCGACCTGGCCAGAGACTGCACTCGCTGCTTTGTCGCCCTGCCGACATGCTCAGGGGCCCCTCTGTCCTGTCCAGGGGCCCCTCCAGTCTGGGTAGGAACTCATTCGGATTCCGGCATGTTCAAGGGCCCTTCCGACCGGCCCAGGGACCCTTTCGGTCTAACTAGGGGCCCTCTGACTCGCCCAGGAGCCCCTCCGATCTGCCCAGCGACTCTTCTGGTCGGACTGCGCTGGCTGCTTTGTCGCCCTGCCGACATGCTCAAGGGGCCCTCCAACCTGCCCTGGGGCCCCTCCGTGCTGGCTAGGGGCCAATTCGGCATGTTCAGGGGACCCTTCTTACCCCACCTAGGGACCCTTTCGGTCTGGTCAGGGGCCCCTCTGATCTGCACAGGGGCCCTTTGAACTTCCCAGGGGCCCTCTGGTCTGTTCAGGGGCCCTCTAGCCTGCTCAGGATCCCTTACGACATGGCGAGGGACTGCGCTGGCTGCTTTGTCGCCCTGCCGACATGCTCATGGGCCTCTCGACCTGCCCAGGGGCCCCTCCGTGCTGGCTAAGGGCCCATTCGACGTGTTCAGGGGGTCCTCTGACCCGCTCAGGGGCCCTCTGACATGCACAGGGCTATTTTGAACGTCCAAGGGCCCTCTGGTCTTTCAGAGAGGGTCCTGATGGCCCTAAAGGGTCTCTGAAGTGCTCTAAACTCTTTAAAGACCACGCTTCGCATGGTCTTCCGACTCTTAAAGAGCTATGATACCGCGCTTCGCGCGGTCTCGTCGGCCCTTTTCGGCGCGCGCAGCGCGCCGAAAAGGGCTTCCCCTGGCCTCCAGGGGGGGGGGGGGGGGGGGCGTCCCCCGCCGCCCCCGCCCTGGCTACGTGCCTGGTTGTCCCTCTGTTCACCTCGTACGCCAGCGCATACGATAGCATAGGGCTACCACTCACGGGTGCCTCTTACAGGTCAGCATGTATATTGCACATGTCATGAGGTGTAACAGCAATGAAGATAGGAAATGGACCTTCTAATAATAGCCGCTGTATAATAGGGGGCTCTATAATAGGGGGTTCACCGCTGGATTGCGTATCAGCCATCTTGAGATAAACACTGGCAAGTGTTTACCTGTGAACGGCTATTTCAAACTACGACCACTACCTCCAGTTCACCGATGACGGAATGTCTGAACTCTCGGAGTTTATTTATTGCATGACCTAGAAATGTTAAAGGGAATAGGTCACCTTGAAAGTTGTATTGAAATTTAACCATACGGTGCATCTTGAGCTCAAAACTACGAATGTGGGTTTAGTTTGGGCAACTGATGGATATATGTGAAGAAAGAAGTAAGTTTCTCTTTGTATTTCACGATAAATCGTACGATGACAGCTGGCGTCCTGGCTCCGCCCCGCTCCGCCTGACGCCAAGTACAGTCTCTGACCAGGCGCCGCCCGGGCGGCTGAGCGGATATTGACGAGGCGTCGTGATCAGAGACTACGTGCCAGAAAGTGTACCTGCCTCCGGCGGCGAGCATTCATGTCCCGATCGTGGCCCGGAACAGCGGACATGAAACCGGGCCCACTAGTCCTGTGTCGAAATTACTTAACGTAGGGTGGTAATTCTTTCACCACAACCCAGTTTTAGATCTGCTCTACAAATCTGGTATCTCAGCCCAAAACCCCAGGTTAAAGGTGAACTATTCCCTTTAATGTCATCTCTTTTTTATCTAGGTGAATCCAGAGACCAGAGGTATTGAAAGGCTTTTCAGACTGATCGGGGTCGTGGTTCAGTCTGATAGTCTGGTCGTGGTCGTGGTTCAGACTGATCGGGGTAGTGTTTCAGTCTGATCGGGGTCGTGGTTCAGTCTGATCGTGGTCGTGGTTCAGACTGATCGGGGTCGTGGCTCAGACTGATCGGGGTCGTGGTTCAGTCTGATAGTCTGGTCGGGGTCGTGGTTCAGTCTGATCGGGGTCGTGGTGCAGTCTGATCGGGGTCGTAGTTCAGACTGGTCGGGGTCGTGGTTCAGACTGGTCGGGGTCGTGGTTCAGTCTGATCGGGGTCGTGGTTCATACTGGTCGGGATTGTGGTTCAGACTGGTCGGGGTCGTCGTTCAGTCTGATAGTATGGTCGGGGTCGTGGTTCAGACTGATCGTGGTCGTGGTTCAGACTGATCGGGGTCGTGGTTCAGTCTGATAGTATGGTCGGGGTCGTGGTTCAGACTGATCGTAGTCGTGGTTCAGACTGATCGGGGTCGTGGTTCAGACTGATCGGGGTCGTGGTTCAGTCTGATCGTGGTCGTGGTTCAGTCTGATCGTGGTCGTGGTTCAGTCTGATCGGGGTCGTGGTTCAGACTGATCGGGGTCGTGGTTCAGACTGATCGGGGTTGTAGTTCAGTCTGATAGTACGGTCGGGTTCTTGGTTCAGTCTGATAGTCTGGTCGGGGTCGTGGTTCAGACTGATCGTGGTCGTGGTTCAGACTGATCGGGGTCGTGGTTCAGACTGATAGTCTGGTCGGGGTCGTGGTTCAGACTGATCGGGGCCGTGGTTCAGTCTGATCGGGGTCGTGGTTCAGACTGATCGTGGTCGTGGTTCAGTCTGATCGTGGTCGTGGTTCAGGCTGATCGTGGTCGTGGTTCAGTCTGATCGTGGTCGTGGTTCAGTCTGATAGTCTGGTCGGGGTAGTGGTTTAGACTGATCGTGGTCGTGGTTCAGACTGATCGGGGTCGTGGTTCAGACTGATAGTCTGGTCGGGGTCGTGGTTCAGATTGATCGGGGTCGTGGTCGTGGTTCAAACTGATCGTGGTCGTGGTTCAGTCTGATCGTGGTCGAGGTTCAGACTGATCGTGGTCGTGGTTCAGTCTGATAGTCTGGTCTGGGTCGTGGTTCAGACTGATCGTGGTCGTGGTTCAGTCTGGTCGGGGTCGTGGTTCAAACTGATAGTCTGGTCGGGGTCGTGGTTCAGACTGATAGTCTGATCGGGGTCGTGGTTCAGAATGATAGTCTGGTCGGGGTCGTGGTTCAGACTGATCGGGGTCGTGGTTCAGTTTGATCGGGGTTGTGGTTCATACTGATCGGGGTTGTGGTTCAGTCAGTGATGGCCGGCTGCAGATTTAGTCGTCTCGTATGTAGCTGTTGCTTCGTATTGTGGCAATTTTCTTTTACGACATGTAGTTTCATTTTCGACCTCAACTATCAGAAGTTACGAAGTTATTCGAGATGTATCTGGTCAGTCTAAATACGGTGTTAGGTAGATACACTAGTAATCCTACACTCCTACTCACCCTGTTGTGTTTCCTCTCTGATTATGTGACCGCCTTCCGATCATTTATGTTCCCCCACTGACCGTCTGACCACCTGACCGCCGTCAGACCGACGTCTTACCTTCCAGGCGCCATGTGGCCGCCGATATCTAACATGCTGCTCATCTATCCACCATTTGGCCGCCTCCGTCCTTTAAGTGACCATGTGGTCGCTATGTTGCCACCACCTGACCACCATCAAGCCATCAACTCACTACCCTCTGGCCATCATCTGCCCGCCGTCTGACCGTCTGACCGTCTGACCGTCTGACCGTCTGACCGTCTGACCGTCTGACCGTCTGACCGTCTGACCGTCTGACCGTCTGACCGTCTGACCGTCTGACCGTCTGACCGTCTGACCGTCTGACCGTCTGACCGTCTGACCGTCTGACCGTCTGACCGTCTGACCGTCTGACCGTCTGACCGTCTGATCGTCTGACCGTCTGACCGTCTGACCGTCTGACCGTCTGACCGTCTGACCGTCTGACCGTCTGACCGTCTGACCATCTGACCGTCTGACCGTCTGACTGTCTGACCGTCTGACCGTCTGACCGTCTGACCATTTCAGCACAAACGTACACCGATCTGGTGGACAACCAGCCGCTCGGCAAGCGACTGTTTCGCGAGTTCTGCCAAGTCATGAGGCCACAGTTCGACAAGTACAACAAATACCTGGATGCCGTGGTAAGTTGACACGACTTTCTAGTTTGAAGTGTGTTAGTTGACTTGTACGTTGGGTTTTATCCTCATTAAATCATACCAAATTCAAATTCAAATCCAAAATAAAGTTCAAATTAAAATCGGGTGTCTAGTTACCCTGCTCGGCGCCACCTTCGCCGTGCCCGGGGGTCGACGTCCCCCTCTAACTCGGCTCCTATGGGACGTAGACAAAACCCGAAAACACCGTTCGAAAGCTCGTCAAAATGCATTTTGAAACTATTTCAGACATTTTTTTTCTCATGTCAATATTGAGGTCACCAGAGGTCAGATTTTCCAGTCCGTCGAATTAATTATAAGTGGAATTCACAAATCAAAGCAGCATGGATCAAATCCACATTCAAGTCGTCGAATTTCTATAACAATAAGTCAAGTCTAAACTTCTGTAAACAAAATAAACTAATAAAACACTGTCGTAGCTTAAAGGGAATAGGTCACCTTGAAAGTTGTCTTGAAATTCAACCATACGGCGCATCTTGAGCTCAAAACTACGAATATGACTTTCGTTTGGACAACTGATGGATATATGTGGAGAAAGAAGTAAGTTTCTATTTGCATTTCACGAGAAATCGTACAACAGCAGCTGGCGTTCTGGCTCCGCCTGACGCCAAGTACAGTCTCTGACAAGGGGCCGCCCGGGCGACTGAGCGTATATTAACGAGGCGTCGTGATCAGATACTACGTGCCAGAGAGTGTACCTGCCTCCGGCAGCGAGCGTTCATGTCCCGACCGTGGCCCGGAACAGCGGACATTAAACCGGGCCCATTAGTCCTGTGTCGAAATTACTTAACTTAGGGAGGTAATTCTTTCACCACAACCCATTTTTAAATCTGCTCTACAAATATGCTATCTCAGTCCAAAACCCCATGTTAAAGGTGAACTATTCCCTTTAAGGTGGTGAAAGTTTATATATTTGTGTTTTACCCAGACCCAACCCCGTCCCAAAGGCTGAAAAATGGACCCGGTTATACCCGGTGCAAGGCATGTTTAGACCCAGCGGACCCAACTAGCAAAATGTTGTCTCTCACCTAATATTGACAAATCTGCACTCTACAGAACTAGTGCAAGGAAACTAACTCTTGTAGTTAGTTTTATATTTTTCGAAGTTTTCAAGAGTATTAAGGTGTAAAAACAAATATTTCAGCGCTCATTTTTTTGAGCGCTGAAATATTTGTTTTTACACCTTAATACTCTTGAAAACTTCGAAAAATATAAAACTAACTGTTATACCTGAGTAAAAGTAACGAACAAAGTATGACCCTAAAGTCTTACTTAACTCTTGTAGTTGCAAATACATACAGTTCAGATTTGCCAATAGCACAAAGAAACCTGCGTATCAGTATTCCTACTTGCGTGAAACCAGCATGAAACATAAGTTGGACCCAGTCTGTACCCGCGGTATCATTTGGCGGGACCCAGTCTGAGACCAACTGGGTCCAGACTGGGTCTAGAGACCGGGTCATCGGGTCCACGCTTTGCCACCTCTAGTTTGAATGTCTGGCCCGTGAACAGCCCGCTTCGCAGGCAGGATATCACCGATACCGCTTAACACTGATGCCTGGAGCAGTGGAGCACGTCTGGAGCACGTCCGGAGCACGTCCGGAGCACGTCCGGAGCGGTCGGGCGGAACGAGTGACTGCCCGTCCGGGTCAGGCGGGGTGGTCAGTGCAGTGGCAGGGGCGGATCCAGGGGGGGCATGCCCCCCCAAAGGTCCTGAAACTATAATTTGTCCCCCCCCCCCTCAAACTGTCGGACGTACAGTTGTACAAATTGCCTTTGCAGCAGCCAAAATCCATCTATCTGCAGTGAAAAACTTGAAAATTTCGCGCCGCTTCGCGGCATGACACAAAATTCGCAATTGCTTATACAAATTTGGAAAATGGGAAAATGAATTACTTAAGTGTCTTGCAGAGGTCTCCTTGGCTGTACCTAATTGCTAGCCCCAGAACCCACTCCCTTCATACAATATTAACTTGCAAGCGGGCTACATGTTTCGCTAGTCTGCCGAGTTCCGAAAAAAGGCGACGCGAACGCAGATGCAGACATCGGCACCTGGAAGCTGCTCCAGCGGTGCCCAACTTACTGGACCGAAGAGCTAATAGTGGGACCAGGCCAGGACCATCTTCCCAAGCAATCTCGTCCCAGGCTCTTCCAGATCCACAGGGACCATTTATGCGCGGAAAAGTCGTTCTGCCTCAGCCTCTTGCTGAGCTTTCAAACCATTTGCACTGTTACCAGTTGTGTGTTACAGTTCGGTGCATATGTAATATGTATACAGTTATTATTATCATATGTACTATTGAGCGCGGACTGCCACCGGTCATCGTGATTTACTATCCGAGGAATATGTATATGAAAAACTATCTTAATTTCGATATTTTTCATCATACCGAGATGTGCAACAGGAATAGGGGTTCCTGAGGCTTGGCTCCACTCACGGTCTGGTTCCAATATGCAAATTTCGTTTTCCACGTCCTAAAATTAACATTTTCACGCCGCGGCGGTCATCGTCATAACGAAGCCATCGTCGTCGTCTTCGGATAGTTGTAACGCTGAATTGAATGAATAGCATGTTTAGCTTCTTATTCTCTACAAGGCCCGCCGCCCATATTTTTTTGGGGGTTTTATCAGGCAACCCAGTAAAATTTCGCGCCGCTTGGCGGCGCTAAATAACAAGTAACTACTATAACATGAAAACCACTTAAAAAATGCTGCAAAGACTTTCCCGCGCACTGCAGGGGGGGGGGGGGATTTCCGCCCCCCCCCCTCCTCAGGTTTTTCGCAGATAGCGAAAAAACGGCGGCGTGCAGCGCCGCCGGGTTTTGGCACATCTGTTAGGACATCAATTGCGCACACTTTGAAGAAAAAAAATAACCTCGGGTCATCTCAGGTCAGGTCACCAGACCAGGTCAAGTGACCCCACCTCCAAAAATGTTTGCAGTTGTGCCAAAGCCAGAGTTTCTTACCGATCAGTTTGAAACTTACAGGATGTCATGAGGGCATCAGTACTTACAATTCGTTTATCTTGGAATTTTGATATCAGTGACCTAAGGTCAGGTCAATTTCGTAACCTCCCATAATAAGTATTTGGGGAAATATACAAATGCTTCCTATTTCAAGGATATGCATGATATTAGTCCAATTACTTCTGGATAATGTTATTATAGGATATTCTTGATGATCCAAGTGTAATTTTTGTTCAGTGACCCCTATGGGGTCATTTGAGGTCATGCGAGGTCACCATCATTTTTTTGGCAATAACTCCCGATATAATGCAGAAAGAGAAATACAACAGACAGCAATGTGATTGTCTCGTCCAGACACGTCTTCCCATATGCAACATGCCCTACTTGGGTCACCACTTGACCTTGACCTGAGGTCAAATTTTTAAGTTCACTTAACAAGGTCACCATGTACATCATTCGAAGCACTTCGACGAGATAAACACAATGGCGTAAACAGTTTTCCGTTATTTTGATTAAGTAAAAAGTTAATAGCGAAAAACGATTTGGCAAAAAAACAACATTTGTTTTCGTTTTTGACCTCTGGAGCCTCAAATATTGACCTGAAATCAATTTTGAGTACACTTCGTCGATTGAAAATTTCACTGGCTGGCGTTTTCTTTTTTCCGTTTGTTTCTAACTAGCATAGTTTCTGAGATATATGGGAATTTCTGCAGCGATGTCCTAAAACAGGAAAAAAACTGGAAAATTTGACCTTTGATTACCTCTGGTGACCTCAATTTTGACCTGACCTAAAACAATGCTGAAATATTTTCGATATAGCTTGTATCAAGGTATCAAATGACGTTTTCCGCTTGTCGCTACGTAGCTTAGTTTTAGAGATCTCACGGGGGGCGGAAATCAACCCCCTGCAGTTCGTGTTCGGCGCAAAGTCCCTGCAGTGCGCGGGTTAAATACATGTACACAAATTGGGATACATTTTCCCGTCATTTCAGCCGATCCCCAACTAAAAAAATCGTCGACGCCCCTGCCTACCCCCCCCCCCCCAGTCAACAACTTTATCGTTGACGGCGACGGCCTGCTACCCCCCCCCCCCCGCTCAACAACTTTTTGGAAATATGCTACTGGATTTGCCCCCCCCCCCAAAAAAAAAACACTGCTAGATCCGCCCCTGGTCAGTGGTCAGTAGTACCCTGTCTGGTCAGACGGGGTGGTCAGAGTGGTCTGGTCAGTGGTACTCCATCCGGTCAGATTCTTGCGGTCATTAGTGAGGGGAACAACGCACAGCGAAGCCGATTTTGTGGCTAGCTGCGAAGTCACCCGTGAGTACCTATGCTATGACATTTTCAATCAGTTCCTTGTATTTATGTTTGAGTCTAGTCTCAACTCTCGAATGATGAACACTTAAAGGGAATAGGGCACCTTTAACATTAGGTTTTGACTGAGATAGCCAGATGGTCGGGAGTACTGATAAATCTCCAAATCTGGAATGTTTCCTTCCAAAACGACCTACAGTTGCTGAGTAGTTGCTGAGTTTCAACGCAAAAACCGTTGGGTTTATTTTGTTTTAATTTAAAAGGACAAATCTCGTGACGTTTCGCATACGTCATCACTACACTGTGATTTCTACCACACTACGTTTTCGCTATTTGAACTGACCGCCACCGAAACGTATCAACTTTGTCAATTTGGAACCGATTTCCAATTCAAAATTACCAATAGATGCTTCGTGAAAAGACGCATTTGTTGATTGGTGGCTGGTCGGTGTTCATGTAATATATCAATTCAATGTTGACAAAGTTCGTTTTTTCTTTACGTTAAATTGACCCTTAGCTCAAAATATTATTGGCTATAACTTTGTCAATTTTCATTGGATTTCCAATTGGAAATAATGTCGCTACTCGTCTTGAAAAGGCACACCTTTTGATGGGAGGCTCGCACCGGTAGCTGCACTATTCTCCGCAATAGAAGCACATGCAGTATTAATGGGCGCAAATTGACCATGCAGTCGTCGCGCCCTTAAGCCCCAACAAACAAACAACACATGCAGTATTTAACTCAATAATTAGGGATACATTCGGCATGTGGTTACTGTTTTAAGTAATTACCTTTGTCAATTGTGAACTGATTTCTAATTGAAAACTACCAAAAGATGCTTCGTGAAAAGACGCATTTTTGTATAGATGGCTGCCGGCTGGTCGGTGTTCACTGTTCATGCAATATATCGATTACATTTTGACAAAGTTTGTTTTTTATTTACGTTGATTTGACGCTTAGTTCGAAATATTATTGGCTATAACTTTGTCAATTTTCATTGGATTTCCAATTGAAAATAATACCGACACTCGTCTTGAAAAGGCACACCTGTTGCTGGGTGGCTCGTACCGGTAGCTGCAATATTCACTGCATTCACTGCACATCTACACATTTATTTGCATCCACCACACACTGATGAACACACATATAAACACATTTATGGGTAGGTATATCACATGTATTTATGCACATGAACATTCATGGGTATGTGTTCACGCAACGCCACTCCAACTCAACTCATACAAGGCCATAGTGTAAACATTCACGCATTTTCAATCGCGACCAATATTACTCGCGAGTCTTGAGCCAGCGAACGAGGTTGTTAGTGTTAACATATTCTGATTCAAGGTTAGACTTTTCCCGGTATGATGTCACAACTCGTTTTGGTGACGCAAGATTGTTGTGACGTCACATGTACAAATATACATATTTATCAAATTATGACAAATTGGTACTTTTTTCGCAAAAACGAATGCCAGAAGTCAGAACCGTAACCAGGACACTTTTCCATCATTCCACGTACTTTTCCCAATGTGCACTATTCCATTTAACGGTGGGCCTGACCTTCTTCATTGTCAATGGTACTGAATTAATGTATCTTAGTGTCAGTACTCATCGATTGATATTCTACAATCTGATGGACTGAAATATTTCAGGGCTTTGAATTTTTGAATGAAAATCCGTGCATACTTAAGCAGCTGTTTGGCCACTGATATCGGCTTGCATCTACTAAATTAACATATCTATAGAATATCACAACTACAGAATGGGGTCATTATGGAGGTGCTTCGGATATGCCTTGCAATACTTTGGGGCAAAAAGGTCATACCAACTCGGGGTGGATCGGCGCCATATGACTCAAGCAGTTCGTACAGCCATAAGCCGCAATTCTCAGCAACACAGGCAGGACCGTAATAGCACCAATGACGATAGCATTACAGTAACAGGATGGCATCGTCAATAGATTAATCACAGCGAAGCGTACTAACACGGCCCCTTAGTATTGCTTGGCGTTGTTCTTCCGCCTACTGATCACCCGGCTCTCACCGGCCGGGGTACGCGTTCCCCGGCTCTCACCGGCCGGGGTAGGCGTTCCCCGGCTCTCACCGGACGGGGTAGGCGTTCCCCGGCTCTCACCGGACGGGGTACGCGTTCCCCGGCTCTCACCGGCCGGGGTACGCGTTCCCCGGCTCTCACCGGCCGGGGTACGCGTTCCCCGGCTCTCACCGGACGGGGTACGCGTTCCCCGGCTCTCACCGGCCGGGGTACGCGTTCCCCGGCTCTCACCGGACGGGGTAGGCGTTCCCCGGCTCTCACCGGACGGGGTACGCGTTCCCCGGCTCTCACCGGCCGGGGTAGGCGTTCCCCGGCTCTCACCGGCCGGGGTACGCGTTCCCCGGCTCTCACCGGACGGGGTACGCGTTCCCCGGCTCTCACCGGCCGGGGTACGCGTTCCCCGGCTCTCACCGGCCGGGGTACGCGTTCCCCGGCTCTCACCGGACGGGGTAGGCGTTCCCCGGCTCTCACCGGACGGGGTAGGCGTTCCCCGGCTCTCACCGGACGGGGTACGCGTTCCCCGGCTCTCACCGGCCGGGGTACGCGTTCCCCGGCTCTCACCGGCCGGGGTACGCGTTCCCCGGCTCTCACCGGACGGGGTAGGCGTTCCCCGGCTCTCACCGGACGGGGTACGCGTTCCCCGGCTCTCACCGGCCGGGGTAGGCGTTCCCCGGCTCTCACCGGCCGGGGTACGCGTTCCCCGGCTCTCACCGGCCGGGGTACGCGTTCCCCGGCTCTCACCGGACGGGGTACGCGTTCCCCGGCTCTCACCGGGCGGGGTACGCGTTCCCCGGCTCTCACCGGCCGGGGTACGCGTTCCCCGGCTCTCACCGGCCGGGGTAGGCGTTCCCCGGCTCTCACCGGGCGGGGTACGCGTTCCCCGGCTCTCACTGGGCGGGGTACGCGTTCCCCGGCTCTCACCGGGCGGGGTAGGCGTTCCCCGGCTCTCACTGGGCGGGGTACGCGTTCCCCGGCTCTCACCGGCCGGGGTACGCGTTCCCCGGCTCTCACCGGCCGGGGTAGGCGTTCCCCGGCTCTCACTGGGCGGGGTACGCGTTCCCCGGCTCTCACCGGGCGGGGTACGCGTTCCCCTGCTCTCACCGGACGGGGTATGCGTTCCCCGGCTCTCACCGGGCCTCACCGGACGGGGTACGCGTTCCCCGGCTCTCACCGGACGGGGTACGCGTTCCCCGGCTCTCACCGGGCGGGGTACGCGTTCCCCGGCTCTCACCGGCCGGGGTAGGCGTTCCCCGGCTCTCACCGGGCGGGGTACGCGTTCCCCGGCTCTCACCGGGCGGGGTACGCGTTCCCCGGCTCTCACCGGCCGGGGTAGGCGTTCCCCGGCTCTCACCGGGCGGGGTACGCGTTCCCCGGCTCTCACTGGGCGGGGTACGCGTTCCCCGGCTCTCACCGGGCGGGGTACACGTTCCCCTGCTCTCACCGGACGGGGTATGCGTTCCCCGGCTCTCACCGGGCCTCACCGGACGGGGTACGCGTTCCCCGGCTCTCACCGGACGGGGTACGCGTTCCCCGGCTCTCACCGGGCGGGGTACGCGTTCCCCGGCTCTCACCGGCCGGGGTAGGCGTTCCCCGGCTCTCACCGGGCGGGGTACGCGTTCCCCGGCTCTCACCGGGCGGGGTACGCGTTCCCCGGCTCTCACTGGGCGGGGTACGCGTTCCCCGGCTCTCACCGGGTGGGGTACGCGTTCCCCTGTTCTCACCGGACGGGGTATGCGTTCCCCGGCTCTCACCGGGCCTCACCGGACGGGGTACGCGTTCCCCGGCTCTCACCGGACGGGGTACGCGTTCCCCGGCTCTCACCGGGCGGGGTACGCGTTCCCCGGCTCTCACTGGGCGGGGTAGGCGTTCCGCCAAACTCCCCGACCGTCGAAGGTCAAATTGCCTGAGGCATCATTGCAAGTGGTAATATCCTGGCAGCAAGGCTTGCCGGTCGCTGCTCGAACATTGATGTTGATATGTAACAGTGTTTTGTTAGATTTCATTTTGATCTGGCTTATTTGAAATTAAATCTACAATATACAATTTGATTTTCACATTCAAATTGACTTTGACGGTTTTTTAAAAGGAACTTGACTTGTTTTAATTTCAAGTCAGATGTTACAGTTGGTTGGACGATCCTTACATGCTGATTTAAGTTGTTTACATATTGCCGGCTATGGTTCGGTTAAGCATGTCGTCTGGGAGGACATCCGGCTTGCTTCAGTGACGTATATATCAACTTGCGAAATCACTGCTCAGTGTTTTAGCAGTGATTTTCTCGAATTACCATGGCATCAGATTCTAGAAACCACGGCCAGCGGATGGGACATCTCGAACAAAACTGACAGCCTCCTGACACTCCAGCGATTGTCCGCTTATTCGCTACGACGCTCCGTCTAGTTGTGATATGTTGCGCGATCTGTTGCGTGGGCCGTTGCGAACCCCCTGACTTGTGTTGGCATCTTGCCAAATGGGTGAGGAAACGTACCAGTCGCCGTACTACCGATCCGATGTTCGCCAAGGCGCTGCATCGACATTGAAGCGGGTTGAATGTGAACGAACCCCCACTCCCTGGAACGGCTCATTGATTCCAATCCATCTTACGTTGGCCGCTCCCTGATAATGATTATGTAAATTCATGAAATGCCGTTAGGCGATTGGTGCTGGTCAGGAATTGCTGCCGTCATGGTTTACTATCCGAACCTCTTGCAGTTAATGTCTGACTGCATGCCATGTCTGTTTGTGTGTATGTCTGTCAAGTGTGTCTGTCTGTCTGTCAATGGCGGCGCCACCATAGGACAGTCTGCCACCAGGGGTGGCAGACTGCCACCCCTGCCGTGACACTGGGGTGGCATTGCCCCCCCTAAAATTTAGGCCACCGTCAAAATTTTACCGGTGCTGTTTTGTCAAAATTGTGCATTCTGACCGCTGTGAACATATATGGAACAGTT
This sequence comes from Chirona hameri, assembly GCA_036785665.1. Classification (NCBI taxonomy): domain Eukaryota; kingdom Metazoa; phylum Arthropoda; class Thecostraca; order Balanomorpha; family Balanidae; genus Chirona; species Chirona hameri. The sequence continues at coordinate 19,149 of JAXIVJ010014773.1, forward strand.
CCCTTCGTCGACCAATGCAAATTTTAGTCACGACTCACGTTAGTCTATATTGCTCTTCAGACTATTATTTCTAGTCATGACCATAATATTCGCCAATTTGACCGAAACTTTCGCCCTGTATCCAGTATCGGGTAATCTAAATTGACTTATCTAACAGAGAGCACGCCAATGCAACAGCTGTGCCGGCGCCACTGGGCGGGGCAGGGCAGGGTGGCGGCAACGGGCAGAGCAGGGCCAAGCAGGGCGGGTCAGGGTAGGACAGGACAGGACAGGACAGGACAGGACAGGACAGGACAGGACAGGACAGGACAGGACAGGACAGGACAGGACAGGACAGGACAGGACAGGACAGGGAGGGACAGGACAGAGGCGGGGCAGAGGCGGGGCAGAGGCGGGGCAGAGGCGGGGCAGAGGCAAGGCAAGACAAGACAAGACAAGACAAGACAAGACAAGGCAAGACAAGGCAAGACAAGGCAAGGCAATACAAGACAAGGCAAGACAAGACAAGGCAAGGCAAGGCAAGGCAAGGCAAGACAAGACAAGACAAGGCAAGACAAGGCAAGGCAAGGCAAGGCAAGGCAAGACAAGACAAGGCAATACAAGGCAAGACAATGCAAGACAAGACAAGACAAGACTAGGCAAGACAAGACAAGGCAAGACAAGACAAGGCGAGGCAAGACGAGGCAAGACAACGCAATGCAAGGCAAGAACAAGGCAAGGCAAGACAAGGCAAGACAAGGCAAGACAAGTCAAGACAAGGCAAGACAATGCAAGACAAGGCAATACGAGGCAAGACGAGGCAAGACGAGGCAAGACGAGGCAAGACGAGGCAAGACGAGGCAAGACGAGGCAAGACGAGGCAAGACGAGGCAAGACGAGGCAAGACGAGGCAAGACGAGGCAAGACGATGAAAGACGAGGCAAGACGAGGCAAGACGAGGCAAGACGAGGCAAGACTAGGCAAGACTAGGCAAGACTAGGCAAGACGAGGCAAGACGAGGCAAGACGAGGCAAGACGAGGCAAGACGAGGCAAGACGAGGCAAGACGAGGCAAGACGAGGCAAGACGAGGCAAGACGAGGCAAGACGAGGCAAGACGAGGCAAGACGAGGCAAGACGAGGCAAGACGAGGCAAGACGAGGCAAGACGAGGCAAGACGAGGCAAGACGAGGCAAGACGAGGCAAGACGAGGCAAGACGAGGCAAGACGAGGCAAGACGAGGCAAGACGAGGCAAGACGAGGCAAGACGAGGCAAGACGAGGCAAGACGAGGCAAGACGAGGCAAGACGAGGCAAGACGAGGCAAGACGAGGCAAGACGAGGCAAGACGAGGCAAGACGAGGCAAGACGAGGCAAGACGAGGCAAGACGAGGCAAGACGAGGCAAGACGAGGCAAGACGAGGCAAGACGAGGCAAGACGAGGCAAGACGAGGCAAGACGAGGCAAGACGAGGCAAGACGAGGCAAGACGAGGCAAGACGAGGCAAGACGAGGCAAGACGAGGCAAGACGAGGCAAGACGAGGCAAGACGAGGCAAGACGAGGCAAGACGAGGCAAGACGAGGCAAGACGAGGCAAGACGAGGCAAGACGAGGCAAGACGAGGCAAGACGAGGCAAGACGAGGCAAGACGAGGCAAGACGAGGCAAGACGAGGCAAGACGAGGCAAGACGAGGCAAGACGAGGCAAGACGAGGCAAGACGAGGCAAGACGAGGCAAGACGAGGCAAGACGAGGCAAGACGAGGCAAGACGAGGCAAGACGAGGCAAGACGAGGCAAGACGAGGCAAGACGAGGCAAGACGAGGCAAGACGAGGCAAGACAAGACAGGGCAGAGCAAGGCAAGGCAGGGCAAAGCAAGACAGAGGTGGGGCAGGGTAAGACAGAGGGTGGAGCAGGGCAGGGCTGAGGCAGGAAGGGCAGGGCAGACGAGTATTTTTTTAATTAAATAAATACAATATAACTAATGTTAACCCGTGCACAGCCGGGGTTCGGGCCAACCGCAGACTGCCGAGAGGGGGCGGAAGCCGCCCCCCTAAGATTTCAAAAACCACACGGTGTAGCGATAAGCTGAAAACGACGTTAGATAACTCGAGACAAGCTCTATCGAAAGCAGGGCTGCGGAGTCAACATAATTTTAGCAACTCCGACTCCGACTCCGGCCTGAAAAAATCGCATCCGACTCCGACTGCAACTCCGACTCCCGCCTATATCCATTCTCCAACCGCATGCTAGAAAACAATATCTGAAATGCTACCTATTCTCTCCGTTTGTCTTTATTCTAAACAGTATTGAGAACAATGCTACGTCGCCCGAGCACGGGCGCGGCGTGCCGGCCGCGCGTCCAGCCCAGTCGCGCTCGCCTGCATGCGGCGGAACCCACGAAACTGTTTGCCAGTAACTCTTGATAGCATAAAATGAAGATAGATGTGAAACCGGCACCATTGTTTGTCTCGTCGAGACGCGTCCGACATTGCGCAGCACGACATACCTGTTCCCCACGTGACCTTAAATTACCTTGACCTGAGGTCAAATTTTGAATTTGACTTAGGTAACCTGGTCACCATGGTATGATTCGAATTTCTTTGACGAAACGAGCACGATGACGTTAAAATGGGCGCTGTGTGACCATAAGAGTCGGTGCGTCCAAAACCACAATCATCATCAGATGACGTTAAAATTATTGTCCTATCTTCATCAGGCGGAAATCTACCGATAGATGTGTAAATTATAGGTTTTACTTTCACTCATTTTCTTTCGAAGGGATGGAAAGTTAGTTGGCCGACGACTATTCTACCGACCAAAGTAATCGCCAATTGTCAAAAGTCGATTCCGACTCCGGGCCGGAGTCGGAGTCGGTAAGATTTTAGCGACTCCGACTCCGACTCCAACTCAGGCCAAAACTGCCGACTCCGACCGACTCCGACTCCGACTCCCCAGCCCTGATCGAAAGTATACCGGCCAGTTTGTAGGCCGGTCAATATTGAGGTCACCAGAGTTCATCAAAAGTCAGATTTCGCCTATAAATGGGTGTCCTTAACAACACCGTATATATCTCGATAACTCAAAGAGTTAGCGACACACGTCATGTGTCGCTACACACGTGTGTATAATTTCGTATAATCATACGGTGCCGAGAAATTCTGTAAGACAACGATTCGGTTCCCCGCCCCGGAGGGGGGTGGTTCTCCTCCCCACCCGCGGCGGCATATGGCTATAGGCCGGACTACGGGGGGGGGGGGCGAGAACACCTTCCCTCCCCCTCCCTCCCCTCCCCCTCCCTCTCCATCCTCATCAGAGCTGTGCAGACAGAGGTCTCCACCCTCATCAGGGCTGTGCAGACGGAGGTCTCCATCCTCATCAGGGCTGTGCAGACAGAGGTCTCCATCCTCATCAGGGCTGTGTAGACAGAGGTCTCCATCCTCATCAGGGCTGTGCAGACAGAGGTCTCCATCCTCATCAGGGCTGTACAGACAGAGGTCTCCATCCTCATCAGAGCTGTGCAGACAGAGGTCTCCATCCTCATCAGAGCTGTGCAGACAGAGGTCTCCATCCTCATCAGAGCTGTGTAGAGGTCTCCATCCTCATCAGAGCTGTGTAGACAGAGGTCTCCATCCTCATCAGGGCTGTGCAGACCGAGGTTTCCATCCTCATCAGAGCTGTGCAGACAGAGGTCTCCATCCTCATCAGGGCTGTGCAGACAGAGGTGTCCATCCTCATCAGAGCTGTGCAGACAGAGGTCTCCATCCTCATCAGAGCTGTGCAGACAGAGGTCTCCATCCTCATCAGAGTTGTGCAGACAGAGGTATCCATCCTCATCAGAGCTGTGTAGAGGTCTCCATCCTCATCAGAGCTGTGTAGAGGTCTCCATCCTCATCAGAGCTGTGCAGACAGAGGTCTCCATCCTCATCAAGGCTGTGTAGACAGAGGTCTCCATCCTCATCAGAGCTGTGTAGAACTGCAGACAGAGGTCTCCATCCTCACATCAGAGCTGTGTAGAGGTCTCCATCCTCATCAGAGCTGTGCAGACAGAGGTCTCCATCCTCATCAAGGCTGTGCAGACAGAGGTCTCCATCCTCATCAGAGCTGTGTAGAACTGCAGACAGAGGTCTCCATCCTCATCAGAGCTGTGTAGAGGTCTCCATCATCATCAGAGCTGTGTAGACAGAGGTCTCCATCCTCATCAGAGCTGTGTAGACAGAGGTCTCCATCCTCATCATAACTGTGCAGACAGAGGTCTCCATCCTCACCAGAGCTGTGCAGACAGAGGTCTCCATCCGCATCAGAGTTGTGCAGACAGAGGTATCCATCCTCATCAGAGTCGTGCAGACAGAGGTCTCCATCCTCATCAGAGCTGTGCAGACAGAGGTCTCCATCCTCATCAGAGCTGTGCAGACAGAGGTCTCCATCCTCATCAGGGCTGGGCAGACAGAGGTCTCCATCCGCATCAGAGTTGTGCAGACAGGAATCCATCCTCATCAGAGCTGTGCAGACAGAGGTCTCCATCCTCATCAGGGCTGTGCAGACAGAGGTCTCCATCCTCATCAGAGCTGTGCAGACAGAGGTCTCCATCCTCATCAGAGCTGTGCAGACAGAGGTCTCCATCCTCATCATAACTGTGTAGAGGTCTCCATCCTCATCAGGGCTGTGCAGACAGAGGTCTCCATCCTCATCAGAGCTGTGCAGACAGGTCTCCATCCTCATCAGGGCTGTGCAGACAGAGGTCTGCATCCTTATCAGGGCTGTGCAGACAGAGGTCTCCATCCTCATCAGAGCTGTGCAGACAGAGGTCTCCATCCTCATCAGGGCTGTGCAGACAGAGGTCTCCATCCTCATCAGGGCTGTGCAGACAGATATCTCCATCCTCATCAGGGCTGTGCAGACAGAGATCTCCATCCTCATCAGAGCTGTGCAGACAGAGGTCTCCATCCTCATCAGAGTTGTGCAGACAGGTATCCATCCTCATCAGAGCTGTGCAGACAGAGGTCTCCATCCTCATCAGGGCTGTGCAGACAGAGGTCTCCATCCTCATCAGAGCTGTGCAGACAGATGTCTCCATCCTCATCAGAGCTGTGAAGACAGAGGTCTCCATCCTCATCAGGGCTGTGCAGACAGAGGTCTCCATCCTCATCAGGGCTGTGCAGACAGAGGTCTCCATCCTCATCAGGGCTGTGCAGACAGAGGTCTCCATCCTCATCAGGGCTGTGCAGACAGAGGTCTCCATCCTCATCAGAGCTGTGCAGACAGAGGTCTCCATCCTCATCAGGGCTGTGCAGACAGAGGTCTGCATCCTCATCAGGGCTGTGCAGACAGAGGTCTCCATCCTCATCAGAGCTGTGCAGACAGAGGTCTCCATCCTCATCAGGGCTGTGCAGACAGAGGTCTCCATCCTCATCAGGGCTGTGCAGACAGATATCTCCATCCTCATCAGGGCTGTGCAGACAGAGGTCTCCATCCTCATCAGAGCTGTGCAGACAGAGGTCTCCATCCTCATCAGAGTTGTGCAGACAGAGGTCTCCATCCTCATCAGAGCTGTGCGGTCAGATGTCTCCATCCTCATCAGAGCTGTGCAGACAGAGGTCTCCATCCTCATCAGAGCTGTGTGGAGGTCTCCATCCTCATCAGAGCTGTGTAGACAGAGGTCTCCATCCTCATCAGGGCTGTGCAGACAGAGGTCTCCATCCTCATCAGAGCTGTGTAGAACTGCAGACAGAGGTCTCCATCCTCATCAAGGCTGTGCAGACAGAGGTCTCCATCCTCATCAGAGCTGTGCAGACAGAGGTCTCCATCCTCATCAGGGCTGTGCAGACAGAGGTCTCCATCCTCATCAGGGCTGTGCAGACAGAGGTCTCCATCCTCATCAGAGCTGTGTAGAACTGCAGACAGACGTCTCCATCCTCATCAGAGCTGTGTAGACAGAAGTCTCCATCCTCATCAGAGCTGTGCAGACAGAGGTCTCCATCCTCATCAGAGCTGTGCAGACAGAGGTCTCCATCCTCATCAGGGCTGTGCAGACAGAGGTCTCCATCCTCATCAGGGCTGTGCAGACAGAGGTCTCCATCCTCATCAGAGCTGTGCATACAGAGGTCTCCATCCTCATCAGAGCTGTGCAGACAGAGGTCTCCATCCTCATCAGGGCTGTGCAGATAGAGGTCTCCATCCTCATCAGAGCTGTGCGGTCAGCTGACTTTTTTTGGCTGAGATGAACGCAGTTCGATGAATATATTCAAAATCGCGATTGTTTTGGTAAATATTTATTTAAGCATTTGGAACTCTAAATATGCTACGTCTTGTGCTAATTATGTATTTATTTTTGCTTACTTTTTAATCATTGTATTTATTAAGTCCTCGAAATGTTTAGGACGTCTTGTGATATAAAATTATTATTTATTTTTTCTTACTTTTTTATTATTGTATTTAAGTCATTGATATACAAATAATGAATCATAGCATATCATATTTATTTATTTATGGAATGTTCTCCTTTAGACCAGCGGCCATCGAAGATCGAAGAGCAACGCGTCTAATGTATGTTAGCGATCGCCCTGAGCTGCAGATTGATCGCCCTGAGATATGATCGCCCTGAGCTGCAGATTGCCAGCGGGCGGCGCCGTCTGAAGGGAGGCTGATATAGGTAGGTCTGCGCCGTCCCGTCTGCCTCAGACTAGATACAGGGAGCCGGAGCGACGCATCACCTTGGCTGCGCAGGGCTGCGCAGACAGGGCGGCTGTCCTCCGTGACAGCTCTGGGTCAACAGATAGCGTCCTATCTCGCGCAGCGGGTGGCCGAAAAAAGGGACCGATACGGGCCCGATTGACGTGAGGAGCAGCCGCCCTGACATTTATCCTGGTGGCTCGTTACGACTGATGTCCTATGTTTATTCGAGTGGAGGTTTTTCGATGCAAGTGAGTCATATGGTGGAGGTTATTTCTGTTAAATGGGCCCCTTTTGTACTAACTATCCGATGACACGGTACATGATTGACAATGTGGAGAGCCTGGAGGTTTATGATGTAATACTGCTAGCTCGGTTTCGAACAAGTGTGGCGGTCATCAACGTATCGTGGCACAAGGACAGTCCCCTGATCAGGTGGTGTCACCCTGCCTAATTTCCGTACCTGCGGTGTTTCCTGGGTCTCCACCCACGGTTTTTATATTCTGCAACTAGCATTACACTGAAACGATCCATCGATGTACTGGTGATATTTCCCCGATGCATGCTCTGATCCTGGCAATATGCACTTGTCATAAATCAATACGATATCGCATGCAAGCTGCAAACATATCAATTGGATCGTGCATCCTCTTGTAACTTCTTTCACTCGGGCTTTCGAATTGTTTAGTTCAGCTATCTATAGCAAAGTGTGTAACGTTTGCTTTCACTTCGTAAGCCTAAACAATCCAAATGACCACCATGCAGGATCATGACCTCGTGTCTCACTTTATCACTCAGCACTGTTGCCAGCCGAGGAGTCAGTTCGCACAGGGTTTTCCTTGTATTGTCATTTATATAGCGGTAAGCGTCAGTTCATTGCATGACAGGCTATTCGATGAGTTTCTGTGAACATATGCACCGCGTGTATCTAACGGGATATACGGGAGTTGATGCCGTTAAAGGAAATTGCCCCATATTCAAGGGAATAGTTCACCTTTAACATGTGGTTTTGGACTGAGATAGCAGATTTGTAGAGCAGATCTAAAAAGGGTTGTGGTGAAAGAATTACCTCCCTACGTTAAGTAATTTCGACACAGGACTAGTGGGCCCGTTTTCATGCCTGCTGTGCCGGGCCACGATCGGGACATGAACGCTCGCCGCCGGAGGCAGGTACACTCTCTGGCACGTAGTCTCTGATCACGACGCCTCGTTAATATCCGCTCAGCCGCCCGGGCGGCGCGGCGGCCCCTTGTCAGAGACTGTACTTGGCGTCAGGCGGAGCCAGAACGCCAGCTGCTGCCGTACGATTTCTCGTGAAATGCAAAGCAAAACGTGCTTCTTTCTCCACATATATCCATCAGTTGTCCAAACGAAAGTCATATTCGTAGTTTTGAGCTCAAGATGCACCGTATGGTTGAATTTCAAGACAACTTTCAAGGTGACTTATTCCCTTTAATAATGAGTTTGCCTAAAACAGCGAAAGCGATCCTTTTACGCTGACGTAACACGAATGTTTGTAATTTGTCTAATCCTGCACCCGCACGCACGGTAATGTTACATTCGTGAATCGCTGCCACTTGATGCGTTTGAACTTTCCGTTCCTTCTTTACGACTGACACTTCTATGTCAGATATTCGTAGCGTTGGGTGGCCAGCAATATGTCCGTTCTGCTGTCCGTTCTGCTGTCCGTTTTGCTGTCCGTTCTGCTGTCCGTTCTGCTGTCCGTTCTGCTGTCCGTTCTGCTGTCCGTTTTGCTGTCCGTTCTGCTGTCCGTTCTGCTGTCCGTTCTGCTGTCCGTTCTGCTGTCCGTTCTGCTGTCCGTTCTGCTGTCCGTTCTGCTGTCCGTTCTGCTGTCCGTTATGCTGTCCGTTCTGCTGTCCGTTCTGCTGTCCGTTCTGCTGTCCGTTCTGCTGTCCGTTCTGTCGTCCCTTCTTCCGTCCCTTCTTTCGTCCCTTCCGTCCCTTCTTCCGTCCCTTCTTCCGTCCCTTCTTCCGTCCCTTCTTCCGTCCCTTCTTCCGTCCCTTCTTCCGTCCCTTCTTCCGTCCCTTTTTCCGTCCCTTCTTCCGTCCCTTCTTCCGTCCCTTCTGCCATGCCTCCTGCGTCCGGTCTGCCGCTTGTTCGGCCGCTCGTCCTTCCATCCATTGTGTCGCGTATGGCTGTTTGTTCTTTTTTCTATCTGCTTTCTCCCCGTTGTGTGTGCGATGTGTGCGGGCGAGAGTGCCAATGGTGAGAGGAGAAAGAGACGTTGTCAGGGAGGATGGGGAAGAACGGTGGGAGGATGGGGAAGAGCGGTGGGAGGATGGGGGAGAGCGGTTGTCAGGAGAAAGAGCCGTTGCCAGGGAGGATGGGGAAGAACGATGGGAGGATGGGGAAGAACGGTGGGAGGATGGGCAAGAACGGTGGGAGGATGGGGAAGAGCGGTTGTCAGGAGGAGAAAGCCGTTGCCAGAGAGGAGGAGAAAAGAGCGCTGGGAGGTTTAGGCAGAGCGTAGGTGGGAGCAGGAAGAGCGGTTGTGAGGGCGGGGCCGGCGGCGGCGGCGGCGGCGGCGGCGCGGTCCTCACGTGAGATAATTAGGTCGGCGGCCTGATAGTGAGGCATCGATCGGCCAGCGGCTCGTATCGGAGGGGAGGGGAGGGGTGCTGAGTCCTGTGCCATTCCTGGCCCCCGGGAGACGCGGAGGGGAGGGGTGCTGAGTCCTGTGCCATTCCTGGCCCCCGGGAGACGCGGCGGGGAGGGGTGCTGAGTCCTGTGCCATTCCTGGCCCCCGGGAGACGCGGCGGGGAGGGGTGCTGAGTCCTGTGCCATTCCTGGCCCCCGGGAGACGCGGCGGGGAGGGGTGCTGAGTCCTGTGCCATTCCTGGCCCCCGGGAGACGCGGCGGGGAGGGGTGCTGAGTCCTGTGCCATTCCTGGCCCCCGGGAGACGCGGCGGGGAGGGGTGCTGAGTCCTGTGCCATTCCTGGCCCCTGGGAGACGCGGCGGGGAGGGGTGCTGAGTCCTGTGCCATTCCTGGCCCCCGGGAGACGCGGCGGGGAGGGGTGCTGAGTCCTGTGCCATTCCTGGCCCCCGGGAGACGCGGCGGGGAGGGGTGCTGAGTCCTGTGCCATTCCTGGCCCCCGGGGGACGCGGCGGGGAGGGGTGCTGAGTCCTGTGCCATTCCTGGCCCCCGGGAGACGCGGCGGGGAGGGGTGCTGAGTCCTGTGCCATTCCTGGCCCCCGGGAGACGCGGCGGGGAGGGGTGCTGAGTCCTGTGCCATTCCTGGCCCCCGGGAGACGCGGCGGGGAGGGGTGCTGAGTCCTGTGCCATTCCTGGCCCCCGGGAGACGCGGCGGGGAGGGGTGCTGAGTCCTGTGCCATTCCTGGCCCCTGGGAGACGCGGCGGGGAGGGGTGCCGAGTCCTGTGCCATTTCTGGCCCCCGGGAGACGCGGCGGAGAGGGGTGCTGAGTCCTGTGCCATTCCTGGCCCCCGGGAGACGCGGCGGGGAGGGGTGCTGAGTCCTGTGCCATTCCTGGCCCCGGGAGACGCGGCGGGGAGGGGTGCTGAGTCCTGTGCCATTCCTGGCCCCCGGGAGACACGGCGGGGAGGGGTGCTGAGTCCTGTGCCATTCCTGGCCCCCGGGGGACGCGGCGGGGAGGGGTGCTGAGTCCTGTGCCATTCCTGGCCACGGGACTCGTGAGACGCTTGTCCTGGGTCCTGAGACCCGTATACATTGTTAAGGTTTTGCGAAGTTTAAGAAATTGCTCACATATTGTATTGGAGGGTCACATTTTTTTTGCGATTGTACTTGACGCCCCGCGCGTCTGGCCCAGTCGCGCTCGCCTGAAGGCGGCGGAATAAAAAGAAGATAAGAACGTGAGACCAGCACCACTGTGTATGTCGCGTCGAAACGCGTCCGACATTGCGCAGCTCGACATACCTGGTTCGCCACATGACCTTAACCCTCACCCCTACGGGGGTCCTAAAACGACCCCCCTGAGGTTTTTCTTGCATAACTTTTGAGACATGCGGCGCATCTTACTGACATTTTCAGTAGCTAAGTATACAACAATTATACGTAAGCTGTAAAATTTTCATTGCAATTTTAGAGAAATTTGGGAAATAATTATGTTTGGATGACGTCATGTTGGTGGAAAAACGATAAATGTTTGACAAATCGTAGAAAGCAGAGTTTTGAAGCAAATTTCAAACGCAGTGAAGCAAAGGTATAAAATGTCATTTTCTTTAAAATGGCAATCTCGGATTTTCTAAATTTGGGAGTTTTGACCCCAAAAAAAGAAACAAAAACTGATTTTTTTGGGGGGGAAAAATCACCACAAAATCAAAATTTTCAAAGATGTTAAAAAACGGAATATATGTGATAGAACTGAGTATGGACAATGCTCGAACCAAATTTCAAAGAAACATCTCTATTTTTGACTGAGTGATGGCTCCCTATGTGTAAGAAATTCATGACGTCGTTTTTTATGACTTTTTTGACTTTTTTGGCCAGATACGAATACATAATTACCTTTTCTGTATTTCTGAGGCAAAACTGGTCTAGAAACATGCCTTTTTATTTACATTTATCAATTTCTCATTTTGAGGTTTTCTGACATAGCAAAATCGCTGTTCTGGACGTGGTCGATCGAGGTCATTCACTTGACCTGGAAGGTCACTTGTTGACCCGAAACCTAAATATTGCATACTGTTAGATTCCAAACATGACCGGCAGCATGTTGGTTCTTACCGCGTTGCTCTATGTTGCTTGGTTTGAAAGTTAACAGGGGGGGGGGGGGGTCTTTTTAGGACCCCGTAGGGCGAAGGTGAAAAAAGCTCCCGCAGGGCGAGGGTTAAATTACCTTGACCCGAGGTAAAATGGTGAATTTGACTTACGTAACCTGGTCACCATGGTATGATTCGAATCTCCTTGACGAAGCGAGCACGATGATATTAAAATGGGCGCCGTGTGACCGTAAGAGTCGGTGCGTCCAAAGCCCCAATCATCATCAGATAACGTACAAACTATTGCCCTATCTTCATCAGGCGTAAATCTACCGCAAGTTGAGTAAACTTTCCACTCGATTAATTTTCCACTCATTTTCTTTCGAAAGGGATGTAAAGTTAATGTCCCTAGACCGACGACTATTCTACCGACCAAAGTAATCGCCAATTGCCAAAAAGTCGACTCCGACTCCGGGCCGGAGTCGGAGTCGGTAAGATTGTAGCGACTCCGACTCCGACTCCGACTCCGGCCAAAACTGCCGACTCCGACCGACTCCGACTCCGACTGCGATTTCGACTCTGACTCCACGGCCCTGGTTACAGCAATACTATTTCAGTATGCATGAATGCAGCCACTGGGACTGCATGTATTTGTACCATTGTACTTGAATAGTTAAGAATCGTTCAATCTTTTGATTCAATCAGCCTTGATTTGATGCGGGTTTTGATTCAATCACGATTCACAAATCAAAAGATCTGGTGATGAATCAATTATTTTTCGTTTCAAGGAATTTTGATCGAACGATTCCAAACGATTCAATCAGTGTCAAATCAATAACCAGTCTGATTAAATATACAATATTTTAATGCTGACCGAATAAGGACCAGACTGGTTATTGATTCACCTTTTTTGGAAGGATTCAATCACGATTCATTTTGGAATATGAATGATTCAGTCACCGTTTGATTCATGGATAACCATTTTGAGAAATTATTCTTTCCGATTCAAAGAATCAAAACATTTTTTGATCAAATCACGTTTGACTCACCATTGAAATAGCATTGCAGTCTTTTTTATTCGATCAGCCTTGTTTCTATTCGGGTTTTGATTCAATCATGATTCATGAATCAAAAGATCCGGTGGTGAATCGATTCTCCTTTGATTCAAGGATTTTGATTGAACGATTCCAATCGATTCAATCAGTCGAATCAATAACCAGTCTGATAGGGACATGCTGTTACCTATCTTTTTTTAAACAACGCGATACGTATGCCTTTAATGTCATCGTTCATGACCATATATCAATATATAGCACACATCGGTATATATAGGACCAGATCTGACCTATACATCTAACTAGATATAATAGTATATATTTGGATTCTAGTCCAGTGCAGTGTGGTTGCTACGGGACAATGTGTTATATTTGTTTTTGTTGGAGCGTTCCACTTCAAGTGGCTACTGGAGCGAAGCTGTTCGTGGTGCAACCATCGAAGGTTTGATCAGCTGTTCGGCATAGCTGATTTCAGGCGGGCAGGTCCCATTGATCACCAGTGACGTAATATTCGACAAAAAGCTGTCTTGTAAAAACTCCCCTGGACCAGTTTGACAGTAAAAGGGGTATTACAACGAGTCTGATCACAGGCGGTAGATATGACGTGTTTTGATGGGAAAATCATGTTGGCGACAAGTTTGTCTTGAATCTCTGGAGGCTATGGACCGCCTTTGATTCACAGTGTCCTTGGTGGTGAAACAATATATCTTTTCTGAATATACCTATCTTCTAGATATCTTATTTATTTATATTTTTTAAGGACAAAGGTTTAGAGACTAAAGAACATTAGGTAACACGCTTGTGCTGACGAGTGTCGTCCTGGCCTTGGTAGCGCGTTGTAGGTCATAAGATGTCCTTCAGATATTCCACAGCATCAGACCATTTTAGTCATGCCTTCCCTGTGCGTGCCTCACCAGTCTTCTGAGCGCCTTTTCCATCATGGCATGACAGTGCCCCTAATTTGATTGTAATGACATCTAATGTATGTGACCAATGAAAATCATCTCCAGAATTGTGAGTTGCGTCATGGGGTGAGTGATTAATGATGGCTGCCACCCTGGCTTCAACCTGACCACGGACAGTTCGGGGCCGCAGCGCAGCGCTAACGAATGGTTAACTCGCCTTTCTATGCAATTTAGCAAGCATCGAAACATAACAGCAGTGTTTTTTTTTATTGAAAGTGTATTTCGACGACATTCTAACTGAAGGGCTTCAATAATTATTATGTGTACTTGTTTTGCGACACATTTCTTCAAATATTGATCAAATTATTCGTTAGATGGTGTTATTCAGCAACCATATTTTCTGGAGTAAATGCACTGTGATGCTGAACGTGTGCACTCGATGAGTGCTGTGTGTGCCAGGTGAAGTCTTTTGTCCGTCTATGGGTTGTTTAATGAGCCGGCGTCTGTGATAAGCGACAGTGCCGCGCTCCTATCTTAATTAGCACTCTCCGACACCGGGGCAGCCCCGCTTCATCAGCTGTAAATTGCCGACGATAACATTGGGTGTAAATATATCACTCGATAGCAAATTGCGCCAATCGAGTCACTCGACAATCATGAACAATAGCTATGTAGCTATGCAAACAACTGCAATACTAAACACCTGTCAGTGTCCTGGATATCGACGCACCTGTTAACCTTCAAAGCCTGAAGCAAAATCATTTGCGTACCAATGTCAATGCCGAAATGTCGTTCAGCTGCTTCGCCGCACTGAAACTACGGACGGTATCTGTTCTGCACTCTGATTGGTCGTATTATGTTCACCCTCTGATTGGTCGTACTATGTTCACAGGAGCAGTACGAGCTGGAAGCAGACGAGAAGCGGGCGGAGGCGGCACAAGCTATTTTTCTACAAGTATATCGCATCAACGGTAAGCGCTGCCTGGACCTTTGCACATATTCATATGAAATAAAGTGTT